>JAVQJF010049407.1:0-43396 GCA_036023855.1 Gadopsis marmoratus
CTCCGCCCTCATTCCTGGGGACTCGCGGTGTGTTTCCTCATTAGAGTAAAGTTCCGAGTGAGAAAACACACCCGAAATCACTCTGTGATTATTTCACCCCCTTTTACAGGGGCGTAACAGCAGCAGTGCTTTTGCTGTGGTCGACCAGTGTAGTTCTGTTGTGCATTTGCTGTTAATACCAGTTGCCACTCTTTATATTTGGTGTCAACAATAACACATTATTTACCATATAGATCATTAAAATGCATCATATAGTGGGAACTCAACAGGCTGCATGAAACAAAAAATCATCACTTAACAAGGTCAAATCAATGTACATGAGTAAGTAATAAAGACCCTTTGAAATGACTGTTTTGAGTATTCATGGACAACAGTATATTTAATTTGGATAAGTCATTATGACTTTTGGCATTTTCACTTGGGAAACATTCTCAATTAGAGCTGTATCATAAGTTTAAAATAAATAATTATACATACCATTTAAAAAACAAAAAACAAACTATGGGTTCAATTTTAATCTTACTGATGCCCCGTTTTAAGTTCAGACCCAGACTCTGGAAAAACACTTTCCTAACTTATGTGCACAGGCTGAAAAGAAATTAAAAGGCCTCTTCGAAGTGCCATCGCTATATATAGAAGTAGAACCTGTTTTCATAAGTCTGGGCCCATGTTTGAAATTTGGGTGCTGGTCTGGTCTCTGAACACAAATCAACCTCTGGTTTATTTATTTATTTTTTTGTGTTAGTTATGCACAAATTCTCCTAGATGAGAATTCTATTCCTTTCCTGCCTTTGGTTGTTGTGGTAAATAGAGGAAAGAAGGGGTCTGGCATACAAACGACTTGGCAGATTGAAAAATGTTACTATGCATTGGTGGTTGAATGGGCAAAGTGCTCTTTGGACAACACTAAAAAAGATCTATGAGCCCAGACAGTGACCCGTCTGAACCGGCTGTACTCTGTCTGACCTGAAAATATCTAACATCCTCATTTGCATGTGTGTAGTGCATGTTTCTATTCAAAATGGCTATTATTGGAAGATATATGTATAAGAAAAATTTAAATTGTGGAGATTTCAGTGTTTACACGACTATATGAAGGTATAAATCTCATGTTAGTTTCTAAGGGAGATTTAGCTTGGGGTTTCCCTGGCTACCCCATAACACTGGTGAGGAATTTCAGAGTCATAACTTAATTGCCGGATAGAAAGCTCCAGGAGAAAAGGGGGAGTGAACCAGACTGAATGGAGGAATGGGAGGAGATAAAAAGTGAAAAAGAGAGAATGAAAATGAAGGAGAATAAAGAAGGAAACTTCCATCTGCATTGTGCACAAATGTGTTAGGTTGAATCATAATATCCAGGATAAACAGTTACTAAGCAGAGAGGGTATGGAAATTCAGGATAGCTGGGAAATGACATCCCTCAAACATCTGACTCACACACTTCTAATTAGAGGTATATAACTACAGATGGAGATGTCTGGGAAGAGTGTGTGACCTGGATGTAGCAGCGAGGGAACCTATTTGCATGAGCCTTTTCAATTCTCTTGAGTTGAATATGACATTATGTGCACAACACTGAGATGTGGGGTCACAGGTTGAGGAATATCTTCCTTTCTCACATCACATTTTCTCCATCCCCTAGTCACAAGGGAAAACAGAGCTACAGTTTGCAGATGACACAACAAAACTGATGATGAACCACGGTGGACCAAAACATTTTTTGGTTACATCTCTATTTTTGAATTCTTCATGTTTTTGTGTGTGTTTTTGCTTATCATAGAAGCGCCTTGCGCCTTAAGGAGAGCGATGCCTCAGCTTTACATAAGCTATCACATAAACCGTTTGCTGTCAAACAAACTAATTCCAAGCTGCACTAAAGGAATGTCTGATGGACACTGTGAAATAAGGAATTATACTGAATTCAGAGGGGCATATGTACTAAATAGTACAGTGTTCTTAACATTTGACAATGGAACTATGGTGGTGAGTCGTCAACACAAGTTATCCCATTTGCCTCACTCTGTAGTTATTTTGCACAGGTATTTTGATTAGAGGCATTATCGGCTTGTTGTAGCTTGCAGTAGCCTTTGAAGATGACACAAAATGATTTCGACACAAGATCATGCCCAAACCCAAATGCTAAAATGTCCAGTATAAAAGCAACACTGTTGTGGCAACCTTTAGTTGACCAAAGTCAAAAAAGATAGTTTATGTTTAATTTGCCCAGGTTTTGATATATCTGTATTTGAGATTTCTGCCTTCATTCCAAAACAATAGAATTTAGTTTGTGGAGCATTGAAATCAATAAAACAATCTACAATATTTTTTCAATGCTGCAAGCGACAAAAACAAAATTAAATTTAATGCGCTGGGTTGGCAAAAGAAACAAAACTGTATGCATGCACAAATACCACTAGGGGTGAACAGGAAAATATGTCTTTTTTTGTATTGAAGCTGTGTTTAATACCTTATGTCATAGATGGGATTTGTGAGTGACATGTGTATGAAGTGAAACCGCTTTCTACCTCTTTCTAAATTTTAGTGTTACATCATAACCTGCATGAGTCAGTTTGGTCTGAGTGGAAACCAATGAATGGAAATAGACTAAGAAATGCGTAGACATGGACGTGCGCGCGCACACACACACACACACACACATCCACATTACTGTACTAGACACTCCAGTGGCATTGGAAAGACATAAACTGAGAGAGGTAGTGTGTGCCCATAATGATGTAACATGTATTAATCCACATGTGTGTGTGTGTGCTTCTTAGTATATTTGCTGTATCATGAATGTGATCAAATTAGTTATTGCATGTTTATGTTATGTTGGTGTTCTTATGAACTTGTATTCTCTTTTGACTTTATAAAACAAATACCGTTGGTTGTGAAACAGTTGAATATTCTGTTCCTTTACTATGCCACAAACAGCACTGAAATCTTTGTTTGGTGGGAAAGGGAAAAGAAGGAAATACATGAACTGAGAGCGAAAAGGATGGAAGAAAAGGGTGACAAAAGGACGGAAACGTTGAATAAAATAAGTGATAACTGGACAAAGATTTGTACATAAAAGTATAGCAGGTCCTCATTATGCTTGAGCAGCATTTAACTGTATGAATTCCTGTATGCTTAGATCTTTGTTGAGGAGGGGGGATTTAAATCTGCAACACCATGAAAGTGAAGAGGTTTATGTGTATGTGTGCAGTAAATAGAAGAGATGAAGTGAAGGCTTTGGTTCCTTTCATGTCTTTAGAGGGGCTACGTTATTAGAGGAGCCTCTGTTCCTTTGCTACCTGTCCACTGAATCAGGACGGACAAATCAGTTCTTTTGATGTGGTGCAGTGACCTGCCCTCGAATATCTGCAGTGCTCTCAGAACAGACGAGTGACTGTTTTACCACTCTCCTGAAACTCTCTATTAATCCTCCTGATAATATATGGTGCAGACAGACAGGAAAATGAGAAGGGACAGATCCCACGTCATAGATGACTCTGTTGTGAGGATCGAGTACAGCTACAACAGTAGTTTTGAGCCACAAACAGTAAACGAAGCTTGCATGCTAACGTGACGTCTAAAACACTGGGAACATGCTGGCGCTAGTCAGTCTCAGTCTCTCCAAACTTTTTTCTATTCTCTCTGTACTGTGCTGTTTACTCCTTCCCAGCATTTTGTTCTCAGAATCATTTAATCCAATGAAGAATCACTGAAAAGGGGGAAAAAATCTCTCCTAGCAGGCTAGCAGCATTAAATTGATTGCCAACAGGACAACACGTTCACACAGTTTGTTCAAGTGATGTAGTTGTGTCATCGATTCCTGTCACATAACTCTCTGAAAACCATTCCTGTTTTGTGAAGTAGTTTATACTCCAACAGAGGAGCGTTTAATGAAAGTGAGTTGCACAGCACAGTGAATAAACTACAATAGCTTTCTCTATCTTGGATAACTCTCCCGAAACTCCACAGTCACAGTGGCTTGCTGTCAGTCAAAGGTGAAAAGTGGCCTTTCAAATTTCACCAAAGTTGAACTTGATTTACTGTTCCCCCTCGAGGGACTCCACTGACTACGGTGAATCCACTGACATGAAAATATACAAAAAGTTGCAGTTTCTTATCATCGCTAAAACCATTAGCTGAAAAATGCAAATCAGCGGTGAGTCAATTAGTTTTAACATAACACATAACATAACACGGTAGCTATTTCCTGCTATCACTGGGGCTAAATGAATGCTTCCCCTTAAATCCATCTACAGTATGTTGTAATCATGTCAATAAAGTTTAAATATAAAGTCAAATGTATGTTTGTCATTAACTTTTTCTACATCCAAAAAAGTCCCCTCTTAAGCAACAAAACCTAAATCATCCACCCATCTTGTCTTCTACATTCTTGCTTGTTTGGTCTGGTTTGAGTTGTGCAGCATGTCCTACGTATTTTCAAATTCACATGTGACCCGTGAGTTTGCAAATGCAATGCCATGCAAACAGCAAAAACAAATTGGTACCTTCTGTATCACATCTGTGACTGATACACTATGATAGAAGGGCTCAAACATGGAAATGTAGGAAGGGAATTAGCTCACACTCATACCCCACTCACTCAGTCCAAATAAAGCCACTTATTTCTGAATCAGTGGTGAACCAAATCGCTGCATATTATGATGTAATCCATGTTACCTTGCCGCAGACTGTAACAACAAAACAGTTAGTAATCTCTTAAACTCCTAGACTGTATCGGATGAACCCAACTAATAGCGGGATGTGTTTGTGTGTGTGTCACCAACCAACACAAGATTGGATGCAACAAAAAGGAAAAAAAGGTTTTAGTTGTTAAATTGTGTCTAGGGAAATAAAGCGATGATTCACCACTTCTTTCGCATTCTGGAGACTCTGGAGCACCTTCCCCACCATAGATGGACATGGCGAAGCTGCTCTGGTTGTTTGTGTGGGGGCATGTATGCATGCCTCAGGCATTGCAACATTATTGCTTTGTTTTTTGAAACAACACACATACAGTATGTCCACTGTAAAATGACACTCATTTAAAACAAATTTCTCGCTTTGCCCCCAGACTACGGCTTATCCAGATTATTTCACCAATGAAAAAGAAAAACAGATACACTGTTCACGTCCACACTGGTTACTGGTGTAGTCCAAGAATTTCAATCTATCTTTTTATGTCACAAGCAACACTTAAATACTAGGGGATTGTCAAAACATCATTTCCTATAATGTGCAATTGTATGGGCTTGAAATGGACTGTGACTACACAACAGTGGCTGTACAAACCGTGCCAGACCTGCTCCAGGGGTTCTTCCAACAAAGCAAAGAAGAACAATAATATAATCTATCAGCTGACAGCTACTCAAAAAGGTTTCTATTAGTATTGGCACAGGCTGCCGTTACAACTGATCCTACTCATTTAATGATGATTAAATTAGCTTATCATTCAAGTACATATTTGCACACAAGGCTGTCTGATCTGTTTGCAGAGAGAACTGGCCTGCCTTTTAAATCCTGTAGCACGTCTGTCAAGGCCCTGACACACAAAGTCGACCTCAAAGAGCTACTGTTTGCTTCACTTCGAATCACAGAGTCCACGTTGCCCTTCTTCACCTCACGTCACATCTCCTCTTGTGGCAGAGTAAAGATGGAAATGAGTTGAAGCACTCTTTGCAGATCAGGTCTTGTAGTTGTTCCCTCTCATATCGCTCCAGCGAGGCAGAAATCATGGGAGAGACAGTCTATGACTATATGGTGCCATACTGAAGACGAGAGGACTGAAGCAGATAGACACATAGCAGACTAGAGGAAGACATGCTGTAACAGCTATTAATTATATAATGCTCACTGGTATTTTCAGGAAATCATTTTCTTTCTCTCACACATCCCACTTTCATCTTATCCAGGCCAGATTTCCGGGCCTGCCCTCACTGTCTCTCACATAAATCTCACACCTCAATATCATGCAAATGCAGATATTATTGTAACTATTAAATTTGAGCCGTTTAGGCATTATTCAGTTTTTTTGTGGTTTTTTTTGTGTATCGTCTTTGTATCTACTTTGATTTATGACTTCCACTTGAAGCTGAGTAGCCTGCAAATATAGAACATACTCACTGTCTATTTTTAGATGTCCTTGATGCCACGTGGTGTGCAGTACACATTGGAATACAGTTAATATGTAGTCCTGGTAAACCCGTGCTTACTTGGTCAAGACAAACCACTTGCGTAACACCCCCCAAACTACATTCAAAAACCTGAAAGGACTTGTTTTATAGTTATAATGTACACTTATAGTGTTTGATAATCAGATCCATCCAGATTGTGTCTAGATCTATCTGGCATCAGAATGCATCTGATACAGTACATGTTTTAACATGCTCCAATTTTGCCTCCCTGTTCACATTTGATGGAAACCACAACACTGCGCACTTATAATCATCCTTACAGCCATACAATGAGGATTGCAGTGACTTTGTGGTACTGAGGTACTGGAAATGTTTCCAAGTTGTCTTGTCAGAGGAGTGGCCATGTCTTTTTCTTTCCACATCTATCCTCTAAAGCATGTTTTTCTCCCTTTTCTCCTTCTCCTCTGCTTTGTACCTCACATGTCCTTCCTCTTACTCATCTTCTGCTTTCGTGGAGTTCTTTCACACTTCTTCTTATTGTCCCTCTTCTATATCCATTGTCTTTTCCTCTTCTTCTCTGTAATCAGTTTCAGCCTCCTTCCTCTCTGGATGACCCGAGATGATCTGAGAGCCACCATGTTTCTATTCATCCCTCAGCTGAGACCTCTAATCACTATCTCTGCCTTACAATGACTATAAAAAACATGCTCTGTGTGGATGTCTATATGTGTGTGCATGTGTGTAAGGGTGAGCGTTTGTGTGTGCTTTTGTATTTGCATCTGTGTGTCACACCAAGTCAATACATCATGATAACTTAAGTTTATTTCCACAGTAGTGGATCTGCTCCTAATGGTGTTACGAGTGTGTGTGTGTGTGTGTTTAGGTGTGTGTGTGTCTCATCCACGAGTTGGCCATTAGCCAACAGAGATAAACTCTTAATTAGTCTTCTACTGGGGTTGCTAGGCAGAAACCAGATTTCCCCTTTGAGACTTTCCTCACATCAAAGAGAAACAGATGCTGCCCTAATTTGACACTATTATCTTCTTTCTCGTTTTTAATCTTCCGTCTCCTCCCCTTTGGCGTGCTCTCTCTCGCTCTCTCTCTCTCTCTCTCCTGTTTCCTTCTGTGGCTTCATCCTCTCCTCAGTAAACAAACAAAGACAAACCATTTCCGCAGCCCAGACATTAAATCCATTGAAACCTAATCTGAAAGTGATATCCACTGTAGTCAGTCATGCAAACGCGCCCACGTTAACGAACACATTTCACTTTCTTTCTAAATTTCTTTACATATTCTGACATTTATGGAAATAGTACACATATTGCTGTGTTTATCCAAGGAGCCCTGCAGGGATAAACTGCAGGATTTGACAACAGGGTGCCATCCCTTCACGTGATGCTCACCATATACGAATCATCTCATATAGCGATCAATCTAAAATTTTTTAATCTACTGTCTGGGGAATCCACAATCTGTATTCAAGAAATGCTATTCAAGTTAAAAGGCTTTTTTACCCAGCAGCAATCACATGCGCACTCGTGCACAGACAGTAAGTGTAACTGCCCATAATGAGCATAATTGCACTGACCTAAAACCATCATGCAAGCCCTCAACAAGACTCCATATTTAGATGACGTGGATACAAAAGAGAAATTAGATGATTACCAGGCAGGCAAGCAAGCAAAAGAAAAGAGATGGCAACTTCTCCGAGCGATCACAGGGTGAAAGAAAAGAAAAGTAAAGAGCATGAGACTGAGCTTGGCCTTCTCCCCTTGTCACAGGGCAGGAAGTTTGCCAGACTATCCTCAATCTGTATATCAGAGCCCCTTTCCTCTTCCTCCTCCTCCTCCTTCTCCCTCGTTACCCATCTTCCACATCCCTCACCTCCTCCTCCTCCTCTCTGTTTCTTTTTCAGACATTTATCTTATCCTCAGCTACTTCCTCCACTTTCACCTCCTCTCCCTCCTCCTACATATATGGAGCCGGTTAAGCAAGGCCTGCCAACTTTCCTTGTGACTCAGAGAAAGGGTGTACAGCGTGCAATACTGAGATTTTTACATCACTTTTGAGATGCTAAAAAGGAAAGACAGCAACCTGTTTTCCAAGGATAAAATAAGAACATTGATCAGCCTGTGAGTACACGGGCTACACAGAAAAACCTGCCTCAAGGTTGCTGTGATACCAAAATTATGGCTGATGTCAAACAACTCTGGTCATATAGCAGATTAAATGAGGTGTAAAAAGACATGAAAATAAAGAAATTTTAAATAACCGTCAAGTTGCCAGTGAAGTTTTGAATCCAATGATTTGGAATTGTGTATCCAAGGCTGTTGAACTATTATTATTGCATATTAATTTTACTTTCAGTTACACATGTAAACTGAATCTCTCCTTAGTTTTAGTCCATCATGATGTCAGCGAGAATGTGAGAGCCTTTTGAGAGACCTACAGCCAGTCATGGTTCATTTATGCTAAAGGATTTATGAATCAGAGCCAGAAACAATAAACCAAAGACTCCCTCGCTGTGTTGTCTTAAATACTCCGATCCCACTGTGGGTCATTAGAGGGAGGTTTCATATACGTAAGTCTTGTATCAACACTGATTTGAGTTCACACAGAGTGGAGAGAAGAAGATAGGTATAGAGAGAGGAAAGAGTGTGTACAGGCAGAAAGGATAGTGATGGAATAAAAAACAAGGGAAAAATATGTTTTTTGGACAATTGAGATGATAAAGGGGATTTTAGATGACTTGCTCCTCACCACACATACACATATCCAAGTTCCCAGCATCCGTCTTTAAATAATACACTTATTCAGATTTTACAAATTAAGAATAAAATTAAAAACAGTTAAATGCATGTGTCCGTTTGAAATACAAATTGGATGACATGAACTTTGAGCTCTAGGAAAATTTGAATTTGGAGCACTAAAATTAGCAGCATGAGTTTTTTAGATGCTTTGGTTAAAAAAATTAAAATCTGAAATCCATAGGACTTCTGTTCCATCTGCATCTATTCATCGCTTGTTTTCCTCATGAGCTTCTAGGTGTGGTTTTAGAATCACTCCCTTTCTGCCTTCATGTCCAAGCAGCTGACTCTACTTTCCTCGTTGCCCTCCATTCGTCTGCCTAACCACCACTGTGCTTATGCTCTTTCATTTAACCATACCGCACTGGGAAAAGCCTACTTTTTGATGGGTCTACCTCTCCTTGTGTGTGTGTGTGTGTGTGTGTGTGTGTCTAATGTGTCCCTCCCAGAGGAAAGGGAGGTGCAAAGTCAGATACGATGCTAAGCCAAGTAGAATGCATGCAAAGAAACATGCACACACACACACAGGCCTACAAATGAAAAAAAAAAATGAAACAGAAACATCGATGACACATTGGTAAATGGACTTTTACTTGTATAGCGCCTTTCAACTGTAGAAACAGTTCCCAAAGTGCTGTAACAGTAATCTAAGCTCTAAAAGTAGTCTAATTCACCTATTCACACAGCGATGGTGACGCAGCTGCCATGCTGGCCTTCATCGGGAGCAATTTAGGGTTCCCGACCACCGCTCTACCTTCTGAGCCACAGCTGCCCCAAATGACATTCAGATCACTAGTTGAAGTTATCATGTCAATAATATAATATATACTAATATGCTGGATTTCAATATATTAGTTTTGCACACAAATGTGTTAGCAGACCAGCCACATCTGTAAGGAGAAGGTAAATGGGGCAGGAAACACAAACAAGGCGATCATACAGGTTTTAAATAAACCCACAGGTTTGCCAAACAAAGATGAATCGTAAAATCATTACTCAAACTGTCACTGTCATCGGTTTATAGACCGACTTCCTGGTTCAACTTTGACCTAACCTTGCTGTGTGCAGCTTTCCTGTGCAATTGAGTTATTACCAACGTTTCAGGTGCGCTCCCGTTTGGTTTTACATTTAAAATAATCTGCTTGAACTGTTGTCATAATTACAGTCATCATCTAAGTCATGTTTCTTGTCCCCTTGGTTTTGTTGTAAAGACATCACAGTCAAACGATCAAAAGGTCGAAGTTGTACTAAACCATAATTATTCATTAAATTAAGTCAGACAGATAGACAGACAGAAAACAGACTGAGACTGAGATACAGACAGGCTGTAAGACATAAATATGGGAAGAGAGTCAGATAAGGGGACAGGCAGGCAGACGAGGCCTCCCCCCTCATATGACCTCTGTGATAGAACGGCAGCAGTTTATCAATGAGCTCATATTGGTGGAAGCCCAGTATTTGTCATGTCTGCGTGTGTGTGTGTGTGTGTTTGTGTGTGTGTATGTATGTGTGGGTGGGTGGGTGTGTGGACCTACCAGAGTGGATTTCTGGGCGGTGAGTCAGAAAGCGGAGATTGCAGAGTCAGGCAGACACATATCCCAGTGTCCGCGAGCAAAAATACACCTTTATACCCGACTACCTTTGCACACACAGACACACAGCGATTTAGAATTCCCCTCTGCAGCAGATGTCCAACATACGGTGTGTTTTCTGGTATGGCTGTCTGTGCCAACTCTTCTACAGTTTGAGTCTCACTCATATCCTCGTGGAGGGCCCAGCTACTACTACGGTATCTACATGTGTAGGAAATGTTTCACTTACTGTATTAAAGTTACTGATAAAACCTTTTTCAAACTAATTACTTGTTTCATGTTATGAAATACACATTTTCTTTGGCCCGGTGTTCTTGTTGAGAAACTCTGGACAAGCATATTTTATTTACACATTTTGAAGTAACTTAAAATAATGGCTGTAGATTGTGTCAGTATTGATGGTGAAATGACTGCCTGTAAGTGTACACTTACTGTCAAACAGATTTGTAATGGATTTTGATCTAATTCCAAACAGCTTGAGAAATGGTTATCTCAAAATACAAATAAAGTGATGAGAAACAACTTTTACTTACACATAACTGTTAACTAATCCTTCACATAAACACATGGAACTGACTGAGATTACAAAAAAGTATTCTTTGGAGAGAGAAATGGTCTCAAAATGTATTTTCTAGCTGTGGCATGTTGAAAGGCATGGAAGAAATGATGGATGGATAGAAAGATAAGAGATCATCATTGATGAATCATCCTGGCAGCTTTGAGCAGACACTGTGAGCATCGAGGTTCAGTGAAGTTATTCATCTAAATCCAGACTATGACTCCACCGCAGAGATTCAGCAGATAACAGTGCCAGATAGCCCAAAGGTTGCATCTACTGCCAGCCAGTTGGTAGTATGTTCATTACAATCAAAATACTGAAGGTTCCAACAAGCTGTAGACTGTCTGGTGATTTTACAACAACATCCTCCTGCCTAACAGGGCGATGTCCATCAAGAGAACCAACATGACCCAAAAACAGAAGAACATGGAGGTGTGTGTGTATGTTGTGTGCCATCTTTTTGCTTTACTTTGTTGTTCAAATGAAGAACCAAAAAGTGACACAAGAAGATATACAAAGTTTGCATAATTGCCCTCTGCGAGCTTGCATGGTCTACGTGTTGTTAAGACAGTGGATTTGGTATTACTAGTAAAATGGACCGTTTTGGACACCCAAACCAATTTTTGAATTAGAATTAAACCGCTCATCGAGCTCACATCATTAGGTTTTGGACAGAAACGTTCCCATAGATATTCACCATGTGTTAATTTTGTGACTAAAAGATTTATATATTTCAGTCTACATAATTTTTGGCCACTAGAAAAACACCAAAACAAGGGTGCAGATTCACAGCCGCTGCATATCGCTAGCCTACAAAGATGTTATGGCTAACATGTTAGCAGGCAGTTGCCTACTTACACATGCAGAATAAAACTTTCTATCTACCCCGGTTCTACACCCGCTCTTCGTCAGCTCGTTGTTCCCTCTACAGTGGTAGCTAGATGCTTCAGACTCTGTACCAGTGTTTCTAGTGTATGTGATACCAAGGTAACCTCTGTGTTTTTCCGTCTACCAGTGCCTTTGGTTCAAGACCCATCCAACAGCCTGCCCGCTTGTCTACGCTTCAGCTCTCTTCTCCTATCTCCCAGATGGCTTACTTGCGCTCCTCATCGAACCCACGGCGGCCCACGTCTGTGTTCCGTGTTCCTCGTTCCTCTCCCTGCCAATCCAGCAATAAACCTGTCGTCCTCCAGCCACTACCTGTTCTGTGTCTGCGCTTGGGGTCCACTTGACACTCTCATAACAAAATGGGCTCGGACCTAAATGCCCAATCAGAAAATACTGACAAATGGACTAACGCATATGTTGGTTTTGGTCTTTTTTCACAGGGTTTCCTGACAATAAGAAAAATATGGAGAAATACCAGTCTTTGAGGAAGTGTTGTTGCATTTCATAATTTTTGCATAGGAAGAATACTTCTTTATGAAATATAACATTTTGTTCATGCCAATAGGTCACTGTCTTGGGAGACAGGAGTGACACGTGACAACAACTGCAGATACAATCTGAACCTAACATGTCTTGTTTATATTATACTCCCTTAGTCTGCTTCATTCAACTTGTTTAATTCGATACATCATAATTGGAAAATTAAAGGATATTTGGATGGAAACTCAGCTAAAGAGGCAGACATAGAATATGAAGTCACTGTTCTAGTCTGACCAATCCCATGGTAGATCTATTACTATTCCAGATCTGTTTCTATTTCTATGAAGGATCTCGCTCCGCTTTCTAAGATTGACCTCCCAGCTGTGGCACATTGATTCCTATGTGGTATTAAATACACACACACGTCTGGTGGTAATGTCTGAAACACTGGACTGAACTGGACTATTTTAAGGTATTAACACCATATGTTTATGTTGTATAGTGGTCATACCTGTGTGTGTGTGTGTGTGTGTCTTTGTATATTGCCATCTCTGTTAACAAAAGCAGAGCCACTCTTCCATCTGCACCATCATTACATGACATCATCCACAGTCAAGGCGTCTGTTACAACAAAAGGAGGCCCTTCTATTCTTCTGTCAGTATGGATGCAGACTATATGCCATCAGTGCACCGTGCTGATCCACCCTCTGATTCATGTCAAGGGAATGGTGAACATAAGTGGGTTTGAGAATATGGGCTGTTTTGTGGTTACGGCTGCAGATTGAGTAGTTTGATGAGCATTGACAGCAAACCCTGCCAGGTGATCATATGGGGGAATGAATCACTGTCTGACTTTGGGAGATGAGGATGATAAAAGTTATCTGGGTATGAGCTCTTTACTCACTACTCTCTTTTTTGCTTGTTCTGACTTTCTTTTACCCATGGTTTTCTTAGCCTGTCCTGTTTTTATCTTGTTTTTGTTTCCCTCTCCCACCAACTCATGAAGAAACCAGACATAAACACTAACAAAGGATGTTTCTCTACAACTCCACTTCCTTCCTTCTTTATTTCCTTTTCTTTATGCACACATACATACAAGATATTTTTTATAATGCATAATTTACTGTCTGTCATCCCCAACATACTATCCCCCTATATAATAGCTTTCTCTAACCTGGTGCACGGAAGTATGATAATGTAAATCATTATGCAAAGACATTCATGGTATCCATACTTGAGAAATACAAAAATACTTAAGTTGACCCCAACAGTTACAGCCCTTTCTATCCCACCACCCTACCACATCTTACTTTCTGCACCCCAGACAGGGCCACAAGTAGGTGATTACACATTTGATCTGATCCTCATCAACACAGCCTCCCAGAACTAACTGTGTTGGAGATTTCACCACCATGTATTTTTGCTGTAGAGCCTTCAAGAGATGCTATATCAAAAACAATAGCCATTCCACGCCATCTGCGTTATATCTTTGTATTTTTGCCATCATAAGACTTGCTAACCACAATATTTCTTGACAGATACATCCTACTTGGTGAGTCAGTGGGAGCAAGGAAAACATATACACACATGTGGAAGTGAGCTTTTGGCAGCTAGGGGGTAGGGCATGGCCTCAACAGCTGTGTGGGACAACTCAAGCATCCAAAACCACATCAGTGAATGCTGTAACACACATATAGTACATATACACACAGCTGCATCTCGATGTATCCTTTACGTCCATGTTAATGCTGATTAATGGTTCAAACAAGGACCTGCCCAGCTCATGGAAATTAGATGTGTGTGTTCTTTTATTCAGCTGTAATCCCCCTATCAGCTGTCTGGGGACGTAAGGCTTATTAAAACATACAGTACCTAGAAAGTGCTATTGTCACATGCTGACCCACCATGCAGAGATCCTTCTGTTGAGTCCAGAGGCCCAGAACCAATACAGTTATTCAATTCAATTCAGTTTATATCATAGCATATCATAACAAAGTTATTTCAGGTCACTTTTTCCCACGATGAGCAAGCACAGGCAGAAACCTCGAGTAGAACCAGGTTCTGGGTCGGCGGTTAGAGCAGGAGGAAAGAGAACACACAGCAGAACGGTTCCACATAGAAATCTAAAGCAATAGTGGTAGTAGTAATGGTATTAATGTTGATATTATATAAAAAAAATACTAGTAGCAATATAATAACAGTAATACTAATAATAAGAGCAATAACAATAACAGCAGGAACATGGCGGCAGCAGGTGGCTGCAAACATAGATCCAGACTCTACAGCTCCGGAGGCAGAATTATCTAATACTCAAGGATAGAAAGAGAGAGGAGAGAAAGCACACAACTACAGGAAGGGAAGCAGTCCAGTTAGTAACAAGCATTAATGGGATAAGAGTGCGTACAGATGGACAGGGAGAGGAGGAGAGAGGGTCAGAGTGCATCATGGGAAGTCTTCTTCTTCTTCTTTTGGTTTTATGGTGGTTGGCATCCAGGTGCATTACTGGCACCTTCTGTAGTAGAATTTGATGGGCAATGGAATTGAAAGCAGCATTCAGATCTAACAAGACAAGTACAGAGACAAGTCCTAATTACATCTGATGTAATTAGAAGGTCATTTGTAACTTTCACTAGTGATGTCTCTGTGCTGTGATGCACTCGAAATCCTGACAGAAAATCCTGAAACAACTTATCGTTGTGTAGGAAGATAAAAAAAGTATAAAAACTATGTAGAATTTTCTTTTGAATTGCAAATCTTGAACAACTAAAAGCAGCATAGAATTAAGAAGGATAGGATAAGGATAGGATAGGAAGGATAAGAAGAATAATTAACTACCATTGCAAAGTAATGTTGTTTTTTAATTAATTTTGCCTCACAGTAATGCAGATATAAAGGTTTAGACTATAGCTTTAGATCATAATGTTCTTTTCATAACAGACAATATTAAAATTGCGGTGGGGAAGGTTTGACTTGAAAGCGAACATAATAACGTTGCCTTTCCTGAGCAGACTCTTGACCTCTGACCTTCTGTCAGGAGTCACAGAGGTCAGCGCACCACCGCCTGGTTTATTTGCCTGGTTCTCCAAACATCCGTTAAACATTGCTGTGTGTGTGTGTGAGTTCCTGTATGTATATGCCTGTTAATGTTTGTGTGCATGGGTGAACCACTGATGTCAACACTGTGTTCTGATAAATTACTGTGTGAGATAAACAGTCGAGGCTTTAAAATAGAGCATTTGCAAATCCATATTGCCTGGTTGATAGAAAATAAAGGTGAACAAATTGAACCTGTATAGCTCCATTTTGGGTTTGGGGTAATACATTCAATTAAGCCATCCTATGCTTTTACTATAACAATCCTAATGAATGGACGGATATCAAAGTGACATGATGCTTATTTCTACTCAACTAAAATCTTCTTACCATGGCATCTTACAGATCTGTGCAAGAAAACACCTAAATTTAAAATCATTTGATGGCAAATGTTATTCTAATGTTGTGTTTACGATTTTAATTTGAACTGTCTGAAAGTCATAAACCGTTTAATCTCTTTGACATAACCAAAACAACAGGAAATATAATCTTTTCTATGTCCACAGCCAAAGCTATACTGAAACATGACTAAGAGTCCAAAGCCTTGCAAGCAGCTCTTTGAGCTTATGCTTAGACACAGCAGTGGTATGAGTAAAGTATTTATGTCAGCATGCTAAAATGCTCACATAGGCAATTCTAAAAGGTTGATGTTTTGCAGGAATTAACGGTTACCATATCACCAAACACAAAGTACAGCCAAGGCTGATGGGAATGCCATTGGTTTTGACCGACCAGCACTGCTATGCATGGAGATACTCTGCTAGCACGGCTCAAAATCAGCTATACTCAAATGCTGTGTAAACTGTGGTTCACAAAATCAGACTCTTCACGTCTCAGTTGCTGAATTATTGTATCAACAGTAAAACACTAGTCCTAAATGAGTGTACGATGACCGGTATACACAGTAATAAACATAACTGGTTATAAGCATGTTTAGTCTCCTGTTGTGACCTCCTGTTGTGACCTATGTTAAGTAGATATGTGTTAATCCAGTCAGTGGCTTCAGTTATTATGATTGTTAAGTCCAAAAGGCACTCCACTTTCTAACTTGATATTCTTGACCCATACATATTCAGGACAGCTGCTTCTTGCCACATTCTTACTCACTTTCTTAGCTTTCCGTATACGCTAATGTAAGAAAGAGTTAGATGAGAAGATCGATACCACTCTCAAGTCTGCCTGGCTCTTTTCAAAGGTAACAACATCTGCCTACTTATTTCTTAGCCAGCTGCAGTTACTTCCTTCAGTCAGTAAAGAAATAACCCGGTACATAAACCTCCTGTAAAACTTATCATTCTTACACTTTTGCATAGTTACAGAAATGAGATACAATGTGTTAACTAGTTCAAGGTACTGTTGTCTGCCAGGCTAGCTGGTTTTCTCTGTTCCCAGCTAAGCTAAGCATCTCTTGGCTGTACCATCATATTTAGATATGAGAGTCGGTCTTCTCATCTAACTCCCAGCAAGAAAGCACATTTCCGAAATGTAAACTATTATATTAAATGTGATGAAAACACAATAGTATGATGAAGTTTACATGAAAAAAACATATGAAGAGCAAGACAAGATGGACAGAATTTTTTTCAGACATAACTTCACTGTGAAAACCCAAAGGCATGACGAGAAAACCATTGCTCACCACTCACGCTGCGTGTGCGTGTGTGTGTGTGTGTGGACACTGGAAAACGCCCCGCTGTAGTCTCATAAAATATTTGACCATCAGCAGGAGTCACAGTCTGAATGACCATTAGTGTGTGTGTGTACACCCTAACCACTGATGGCAGTGCACCTTAATCACAGCCACACAAAATGGTGGATGAGCAGTGTTTCCCATGGTGAGGTATGAGAGTTTGACCTTCTAACACACATACACATGGACACATAGAACAACCAGAATGTGATGAAATCTAGTCTTATTCTCAATCATATTTCAGTCCAATTAATGCAAAACATTGATTCCTGCCTCGCTTGCTCTCTTTGGGGATGATTTCAGTGGAATTTCAGTGACATTTTGAAGAATGATGTCAGCATTACATGATCTAAAATGCACACACACACATTTAAATAATGAGAAAAAGGTGCAAGCAGCACAAAGCCTTTCAGCAACTACCAGAGACCATTGGCCCGCCTCTCATAGTGCTTCCCTTCCCCCGACCCCCCCCCCACTCACTTAGTTCCACATCTGTTTCCCAAACTTGGGAAGGGGCCTTGGAGAGAACAATATCTGGGTCAGAGTAAACTCTCTTTCGTTCGGTGTGCATGTGTGCGTGCAAGCATGAATGCGTGTACGACATACCACAATCATCAACTGTAAGAAGACTGTCTCACACTCTTTGAACCTGAAGATAGTGCCGTGTAGCAAATGGGCGTGTGCAGTTGAGAGTGTGTAAACAGTTTAACTCTTCATTACTGTCACTCTCGAAAAATGGTTTTGAGGGAAAACCCAGATGAAACATTATCATCTGCATCCTGTGCAAGCCTTGAATAAAGGGGAGTTTAATTTCCCATGGATTGATTGCATTACTGACATTGTGCACCATGTTCTTACAATCTTATTATTATATTCTTGGAAAAATGTCATCAACCCCATGAACTTTCATACTGAAACAAAACAGCATTTCAAGTTATCCTAGGTGTTAACTATATTCCTCAACATTCAACAGAACTGTTTCATCAGTAAACACTAAATACTCTCTCTTTTTTGATTTTCGTGAAGAAACAACTTCATGATGTGATAAACTTGCACCCCATCTGTGAGCCAAGTACATACATTTCTTCCAGTTCAATTCACTGGAAAATGACTACAGTGTATGCTGCCACCTTTTGGACAAAGCATCTAACGCAGTGGAAGCCAAATACAGCAAGTTTGAGTGACACTGACTGAGCAAATATACTTTATTAGTGACAAGGTGAGCAAGAAACAACCCAGTGTCACAGTCAAGCACATAGGTAACAACAAACAAGCTCACATAAAATGTTTGTGGTTAGAAAAAGGAAGACATTTAAATAGACGGTCTCATATTTAGACACCAAATACATCTTTGTACCTGCAGAGGGTTTCTTAGCTTTGTTGAATGTCCATATAACTACAATACCTAACCAAAAAACAACTAAAAGAAGCACAAAAAAATGTATTTTCATCACCTTTCTTGATAAGGCAATCCCTCAAAGAGCACCTGCATTTCCCCATCTGACTAACAGTGTATCAGTGCAACACAAATGCTGTAAGAGTGAAACTTCTACTAAGAAAATGAATGCATTAAAACACAGTATTTCTCTGCAGCATTATGAATTGTAGGGTCTAAACAACAATAGTGCAACTTAGCAACATGCAGTGGAACAAAATTCATTAAATAAACAGGACATATCAAAGAGCAGGTATTTTAATTTCACATTAGAATTAAATTAACCTCTACAATTAAATGAATGTGTGGTAAGAACTGTTATCTGTCAAGCTATTTACAAGTTACTTACTTTTATTTTTACTTTCAACATTTTACACATTTTTCTACCACGTCCATCAATTTAAGGCTTCGTCTCTCTGTCACTGCCTCTCAGCCTGCTATCTTCGGATATTTTTCTTTGGCCAGTCTGACAAAGTCCTCAGCACTGTCCAGTGACACCAGGCGCTCCTGAGAGAAAGTTGGAGGCAGATGAGGAGCAGGATGAGAATGAAACAGGTGAGATTGGAGGGTTGGCAGATGCAGACATAACAACAAAAGACAGGGGGAGATAAGGGAAGAGAAGGAGGAGGTGAAAGACGGAGGGGCGACGGGGAAGAGAGGAGGAAATAATTGGTGACCTGGAGATGAGGACATGTGAAGGCATACTTTAGTGTAAGAGACACTGTACATAGCAGCAAAAATGAAGCCTTATGAAACATATCAACGCGTCGTTTTAAGTTACAGGGGTATAGATAATGGATGGATGGATGGATGGGTGGATTGATTAAGACTGCATTTCCTTACAATGGGCAAAGACTAAAAATCATTCAGATGAGCCATAATGGGTCAGTTCCTTTTCCAGTTCACATTCAAATCTGATGGAAGCTATTCTGATGTCAGTTATGAAAATACAATTTTCCAAACATGCTGGGAATGTGTGTGTGTGTACCATGACATAGAGGTATCTGTCCTGCTGTGCGGTTGCCAGGGGAAACAGAGAGGTGTGGTCCAGCAGCTGTTTCAACAGTTCAGTCGCTTTGTTAAGATGCTCCTGATCTCGACCGAACCGGCTCTGTCTGCTCACACACAGCAAGGCATCTACCTCACACTGGTAGCCTGCAGCGAGATGAGGGACGCTCGCATACTTACTGACAACAGAACGTACATTGGAGTTGACTGGCTGATCAACGTGTGTCTCACCTTGCTGCAGCAGGATTTTCCTCCATCGAGATCTGACCTCTCGCCTGGCATAGCATAAAGTGTATATGTCATAATTCAGCTTCTCCCATTCCTATAAGCAAACACACAGTATATCATACAATAGGTCATTTTATTTTATGTGGAAGGCAGTGGATAAAGCGGGTAACACGACTTGTGGTCAATAACCATTTACACTACACAAAAACACAAATTCAGTTACAATTACATTAATTAGTTATTCAGTCTTCCCCTGGTGAATTTCAGCCATTTTGAGACAACATGTTTGTCCCTTCCATTAGTTTGGCTTCACCTTTTAGAGCGGAAATGATGAATGACACCTTTATCATTCTCGGTGGTTAATGTAGTTTGGTGACTCAAGTCCGAGCAGAGGTCTTATCAGCCAGAATATATATGTTGCGTAGGTGGGCAGGGTCTTCAAAAAAACATGTCACTTTCTTTTTATTTTGTAAGTAAATAGAACATTAAAAACTGTCTCAAGCAATTGAGTATCATTTACAGAGACCCAACAGTTCCCACCATGAGCAAGCACTAGGCGACAGTGGCAAGGAAAAACTCCCCTTTAACAGGCAGCAGACATTTTGAAATGTAACAGAATGAGATTCACAGGTGTAAATAATAAAATGACTGATGGCTGAATTCCATTTAGCTGCTTCATTTTCTGGCTCCAGTCGTTGTTAGTGTTATTAGTAGCCTATAAAGTCAAAATGTCTCCTGTGGAAAAAGGCCTGTGGTATTTAAAACTGCACACTTAAGCCAGAAAACCTAAGTGGTAATATTTGAAGAAGATTATCTTACTGAACAGGAAAAACAATCTGAACCTTAACTGTAAATCAATCAAAGCCAAGAGTTTACAGGCGGGCATGTCCTACTTTATTTACTGAGCTAGTTTTTCCCCCAGACCCATTCTCAGTATAATATTAAAAACAGTCTCACAGCATGATTGGAATGGTTCAGTGAATATTTCCTTTGAATAGCCAGCCAGGCTGTTGGCCTACATCTCCATTAAGGAGTTCCTTTATTAACACAATGTACCCACTGTGTTCCGCAGCCTAAGACTGCCTGTCACATGTTCACCTAACTCTCTGCTCGGAGACTGCAGTAGTCGCTCAGCCCTTCTGTGGAGCTTCACTGAGCTGCAATCCTGGCATTTAGAGGAAAAGGCCTCTGATGGTCCCGGTGTGTTCCCTCTGCAGAGAAATAGACTGACTCATAACAAAATGTGTTTGAGTGCGTCACCAAAACTTTGCAATATCAACTTTTTTTGGTCACATTGTTTCAATGAATGTTTCTGTCATTTCTAGTCATCCAAATCATTTCAAACCACATTTCTGCTTTCACCAAATTAATACTAATATACTGTGTGTACCATATGTAAGAAGCAAGCATTGAGTGGCTTGCTCATATTCAACCATTTTCATTTTGAAATTCTGAGTGGCAGGGTGACAACTGAGAAGCTGTAAGTCTAACCCATTCTATGTCTCTAGTAAACAACCTACAGTAAGTTGCCATGTGAGAAGTACTGGCTCACTGATTGAATAACTGAATAAAATAACACATCACTTCTCTGAGTTGCGTGTGTGTGTGTGTGTGTGTGTGTGTGTGTGTGTGTGTCAGCTTCTTTTAGAATGAGGGAAGACCACAAACCCATTCAATTGCCGATGTTGACCTTTGGTACTGAATAGCGAGACTCTTTATTTTTAATAAGTAAACCAAATGATCATATCTATCCTGAAAACATGTTGATAAAAGGCTTTATGGCTACAGGCCAGGCCATTTGATATGTTTGAATACCTACTATGAAGTCCTATTTGTCAGTTAGCAGTTGTAGCTACACTGGATGATAGGTTAGCATATACACCGAGCTACGTTCTGCTAATGTGATATTTTTGATAGTAAGTTGCTTTGGAATCTCGGTCAATTGAATTTACTGTATGCGAGTCAACCTGAACCCCAACCACTTTTTCTTTATTAGATAATTACATTAGAGAGCTTCAGTGATACAGACAAGGAAAGGAAACTGAATTAATGAATTACTCTAGTACCCCCTGATAGTAATGTGGATTTTCTAAAAGCATCTAGCCATGAAGAAATACAGTCAGTCAATAGATGATCTCAAAAGGGTGTAGTAACGTATTTTTCAGCATCCCTTTATCATTATGGACACTCACATTATGTGTACAGAGATAAGTGGTGTGTACGCTCTATATGAAATAGTTACTTTAAAGCATCACCTTTACATTTATTCTGACTTTTTATACATTTGAAAATCTCCCCGTTTCCAGACGCCATATGACCCTAAAAGGGATGAGGAGCTCTCACTGATCTTCTCAAAGAATGTCATTTCAAACGGAATAGATGAACCTGGTCCATACCTTGGAAGGTGAAAAGACTTTTTCTAGTAAATCACAGTTTTAGCTTCATCTTAATCACAATTTTGTCTTAGATTTTACAATAAATGCCGCACTTATTCTCAGGAGACTTTTGCATTCAACCATGTGGTGAATCTAAATAATGAAATAAAAAACTTATAGTGTACCCTGTGTCCTTCCTAAATTGAATTCTTCTCCCTGGTATGTGTTACATACCAAGGAGAAGACGTTTTACTTAAAAAAATGCGTAAATGCCAGACTTTGGGCATTTTTCTGATAGAGTTAGAGGATATGAACAGACAGCTGCCTTTGTCTTTGTGAATATGTGTGTGTTTATTCCCTCTCATACTGTCTCTTGTGCTCTACATCTCATATGCAACAGCAACTTCCCTCTCACCTCTGTAGCCGTGTCAGCCTGGTCTCTCATGCTGATAAAAGCCTGTAGCTCTCTGTCCGACCCTCGCCTGATGGGAGCCTCGCAGGGCCCACTTGCGTTGGCGCACGGATCAACGGTCCCCGTCTGGCTCGGCTGCTTGTTCCGTGGGCTCCCTCCCGAACACTGTGGCCCAAACAGGCTCTCCACTCCTGTGTCACTGTCGCTGGACTCACTGGATAACAGCTCTGGTTGTCTGGAAGCTGAGGCTGTGTGCATACTGGAGAGAAGGAAGAACAAATAAGTGGGCTTTCTTGTGATTTTGAAACTCATCGTGTTGAGTTTGACACTAGTATATTTAAAGAAATGTCTGCCAGGTGTTGGTCTCACCGCAAAATAGCACTCTTCTCTTCCCTGTTGTGTTTCAGATAGTACCGACAGCAGCATATGGTTAACTTGGCACCCATTGGCCCTTTCAAAAGGTTCTCAGCAATCCAAATATATCCCTGATAAAATCCCAAAATGATCACACCTCCTCCCACAGGTTTCATCCAGAATCCTCGAGAACTCTGAATGTTTCCAACCTGAAATGTCCTTATTTGCAAATGTCCAAGACTGAGAAGCCAGGACGGATGTTAACTTATGGCCGTCCCCTTTTCCCTGTGCCTATCCTGTCCTGAGTTAGAGCTGTGTGTCAATTACATTATCCACGTGAGTCCAAACAGGGGACAACAACAACAACAACAACAACAACAACAATTATTCAGCAACTCATGATGGTGCAGAATGCAGTGGGAGACTCATAGCGTAGCTTTCCAGCTCTGTCACTGCAAAACACAATCTCAGCCTGTAGATTTAGATCTGGATTTGTATTATCATGTCCTGCCTGCTTATGTTAACTGTCTGTGTCCTTGTTTGCAGAAGCAGAAGCATGATGAGTGTTTGGGCAAGATGGGTAAGTAGGTCTACTACCATGTGATATCTGCTGTTATATCATTTTAGTGACACTTAATAAATGTTAATACGTAACTGATTTACAATTGTCTTTCTCATAATCCCTCATAGCTGACATGCATTTAGCTCTGCACGGGCCTGTGAAAATGGAAACACTCTATTGTCAAAACGGTGATTTGAGATGCAGGGTCTGCAGGCTGGGTTATTAAGTTACAGCTGCTACCGGAAGTGACTGAAAGCAGTGTTAGTTAGTGCTGCAGGAGCCAGAACAGCAGGGTGAAGAGCAGTAACACCGCTGAGTGAGGTGTCTAGCAGTTAGTCTAAGTCTAAGTGAGAAGAAGCAAATGGAGAAAAAGACACTTACATTTTGGATACGAGGTTTGTTCCTGCTGATTTTAAGCAGCTCTTTAGAGACTTCGAACGGGTGAGTTGTGTTGTTGTGTTGAGATATGCAACCTACACTTTCGTTTTCTTTCTGAATTAATGGCATCCATAATGTTTTAATGTTGAATTGATGAGAACATATTTTCAGGATCCCGGTGTGTATTCACAGGTTTATAGCTGACATGTCCTGACATGTCCTTTTTTTCGAAAGTGCTTCATGATCTTAGGTCAAACCTTTGTTAATTCACTGTAAAATATACTAAATGATGACATATTGGATATCATTTTACATGTATTCATAACCCTTCTTTAAATCCACAGTTTAGTGGAGGGTTTGGAACTGAGTTATAACTACACCAAATATCACCCCATGGATGAGGTGAGAGTCTACTTACTGTATAGATGTTTCCAACTTTTTGTAGTTTGATTAGAATTGTTAATAAGAGATTGCACAAATGCAATTAATGCTCTGTCTCCACTGTAGTTAGAGTAGGAACAAGTAAACGGGTTTTGTCTTTTCATCAGTAGACAAGACTAAAAACTCTTGATGAGAGCAACACATATAGAAGGGTGAAGTGCAGACAGGTTCTCCAGAGGCTAGGATTACCAGACAGGACATTCTATTTGTCTATTTGTGTGTTCTGTCTCACACCCCTTTCTCTTCCCTTCGGATTGCACTTTAATCTTTGTAGATTACAGATGGACCTTGGCTAAAGAAAAGTATAAATACCATTATCAAAATAAATTATGACACTGATGAAATTGTAACACAGATATACAGGTGGATGGAAGATGTGGAGCGAGAGAACCCAGCGCTGGTCTCCCTCGCTGTCTACGGACACACTTATGAAGGAAGAAATATCACACTGCTGAAGGTATTCAGCGCATTTTATTTTACCCACCGTGTCACTTTGAAAAGGTAGGAAGTATTAAGCAAAGTGTTAATCCCCTGATAGTAACAATGACACATGGACACTGTGCTGATGTAATCTTACATATTGAACGTTGTATGAGCTGTTGTCATTAATATTTGTGCATATGCTAAACCTAATGCTGCCGATACAAAACGACTCGCTCACTATTTATGATTAAGATAACACCAGCTATCGTAGAGATTAGCTGACTGCAAATGCAAGATGTGTTATAGGTAGTCAACATGTCTGCTGAACCAAAAAGCTTGAACCAGTTATCTAACAAATTATAGCACAAGATCCACTCATACACACATAGCTCCAGTAAAACTAGAATTATTTTCCTTGAGATGGAAAATACAGGACGGATTGTAAATTGCTACTGTAGTTTCTCTAGATGAAAGACCAAATTTACTGCAACAAGAAACTACTACTTAAGTCAGGAAATAGGAGAAGGGAAACCAACCTTGTATAGTCTCATTTAAATATACTATACCCCCTGTGACCCCCAATACAGAGGAAAAGTGGATATAAAAAATGTTTTAATATATAATTTAACTCAACCTGCCTCACCTGCTTCTACTTACTCAATTAAAAACAAGATGTCAAAATGTTGCATATCTCACCATCTAATCCTACATTCACCCAAAACGGGTCATGTTGTATGTGTCCAGTTGGGCCTAGAAAACCCAGAGGGCAGAGAGAAGAAGGTGATATGGGTGGACTGTGGTATCCATGCTCGGGAGTGGATCGCTCCTGCCTTCTGTCAGTGGTTTGTCAAAGAGGTTTGTACACTCGGGCTTAATTTCAGTGATACGCATATTCACCCAAGCAGCCAAACACTCTGACATGTGAGCCTATTTTCAGATTGTGCACTCATATAAAACCAATAAGAAGCTGGAGCAGATGCTGCAGAACCTTGACGTCTATGTTACTCCTGTGATCAATGTGGATGGATACATATTCACCTGGGCCAATGACAGCGTGAGCGCTTCTCAGCGTTTATTATTCTGAATCACATTGCAGTTCATTCAGTTCAGATGATTCACACAACTTTGTTTAATTCAGTGAGCACATCTGTGAATGCATAAATGAGTGTGTGTGTGTGTTGTTTCCATGTAGACTCGTCTGTGGAGAAAGTCTCGTTCAGCCCCCCCTCCAGACAGCAGCTGCTACGGTGTTGACCTCAACAGAAATTTTAATGCCAACTGGGGAAGTGAGTTTCATGCTATCACAGTGTGATCAATTAGCCCTCATTTGCCTCAAGCCTGGAAACATAGACTAAACCAATATCGATTGCCATCAAAATAAAATGTAATTTACATTTACAATTTATAGTTGGTGGAGAGCCAAAATGTTACTGCAGCCAAAATACCGCTTGCAGCTGAATATCGCTCTAATTTCAGAGCTGTATATTGTCACACTAGGCTGCTATATTCAAAATGTTCAAAGGGCTGTTTTCTGCTCTGTATAGCACAGACAGATGACAACAAATCTACAGGGCAGGGGATCAAAATCAGTGTGTTGTTGATTACTGCTGTAATTTCGGAATTTCAACACTCTTTTACTGGCCCGTATTCTGGTGTGGAACAAAAACGTGTCAGCGACTGAACGCTGCCGAAGCAAGTCACTTGATCTACGCCTTTCTGTGAAACCAGAAGGCCTACAGTACAACTAATTATTATAGTTTCAGTCCATATGACACAGCCCAAGCCCTCTTACACTTATAGCGTCAGGTTTTCACAATCCTTTCTTTCTGTGAATTCACATTTTGTAACTCTATTTTGACATAAGAAAGCAAACATATCTTAAATATTAAACTGATACCATATGTTATCATTGAACTGCAGGTTTTGTGTTAATGTGGTGTTTCTTTCCTCAGCGGTTGGTGTGTCATTTGACAGTTGTGAAAACACCTACTGTGGGAAATCAGCAGGGTCAGAGCCAGAGGCGAAAGTTGTGATGGAGTTTGTGGGTAACTACCTACAGTATCTATCTATGAAATTGCATTAAAAACCAAACTTTATATTGACAAGAACAAGGTAGGTTTTTTTTTTATGTGTCGTAAATTATATGAACAGGTATGTTCACGTATATGAGAGGAGACATTTTACTTGTGTGTGTGTGTTGAAAACATAAATGTATGCATTACTACGCTTTGGCTTCCATTCACTTGGGGGTTTTAAGAAGACAATGTTGTTCTGTCATCTTGATATTAATCACCAGCTCGTATCTGTATCTAGGTAAGATGGCTGACCAGACTCTGTGTTTCCTCACTATTCACTCTGCTGGGCAGCTTATACTCTTGCCATACGGCCACCCTCAGGTCTCTGCACCCAACTACAATGAACTGGTGAGTGCGTGTGTGTGTGTGTGTGAGCATCTATTAATTTGTATTACAGTAAGACAAGCAGTACACCTTTAGATAAAAGATACACAGCTTCTAAGAACAGAGATGGACAGCTCAAGTTTTATGAGGTCACTTCTATAGTATATGTTTCCACCTATAGTGAAAGATGTTGACTGAGGGATGCCATTATCAGAAAGGCCTATTCAGATTGTGATTGATAGAGAGTATGGGGTACTTGGTTTACCAAAAAACACGCATATTTTTAATCTTTTTGTGAACTGTCCAGGTTTCAGTCGGTGAGGCAGCAGCAGCAGAGATGAAGAAGGTCCATGGAATGGACTACACTGTAGGAACATCTCCACAAATCCTCTGTAAGACTCAGGCTCTCACACACACTGTCCTGACCTGGTCTTTCCTGTCCTGAAGATGTTTTGCTTTTCGTATGTCCGCCCATCTAGTTCCCTTCATCTTAATACGGTAGACTCCAATTTGGGCAACGATGAGCCGAGATACACAAACACCTGAATGGAGATACTATATGAATAGCACACGAGTTAGTGTTTGGACAAAAAGAAAGGTAATTTTAATTTATTGACTGGATGATTCAGTCTAAAAGGGAGTTAGCTAGCTTACACTCACAGCATACGGGGATTTGGTGAATGAAAGAGTAGAAAATTGGGAAAAGTGAAGTAGTCTTCCTGATGGATCAACTCAAATGAAGCAAAGCCTCAGACTGCTGTCTCCTCTGCATCTCTCCATCTTTACCCTTCAGATCCAAACTCAGGCTCAAGTCGGGACTGGGCTCGCCTCATTGGCATCCCATTCTCCTATACCTTTGAGCTGAGAGACAAAGGTGAGTTCAGCCACCTGCTACCAGAGGAGCAGATCCAGCCGGCCTGCGAGGAGGCCTACGCTGGAGCTCTCGCCATCATCACATATGTTCATGACAAGTCCAACAACGGTACCCTCCCTAACGCTGGTGTCACCAGAGTTCCGGGCTTCACCATGGTTTCTGGGGTTGCTATGACGATTTGGAGCACTACCATGGCTTTGTCTCTCACCACAGGCGTCTTGGTGTAAGACAGTGAAAACCTCAATCATACAAGGCTGTACCACAAATCAGGAGAAACTGGACATTGTGGTGGTGTTAGAACGCTCTCAGAGCGGCTTTCAACAGAAATGTTATAATTTGTGTTCAGCATATAGCTAATAAAGTTGATTATCAAAGCCTGCATACGCTAAAACAGCTACATTATTGAAAAATATACATGAATGATTTAGATTTTGATAAGAGGGGACATCAGCTGTTTTCAGTGACATGATGGTGGTGTTGTTCTTGCTTTACAGGACCCAAGAGCAGACAGCGCAGGCAGCCAGGAGCAGTTCAACGATTTATTTAACGTAAATTAGCTTACAGGCAGGCAATGCAGGTAGACAGGCAACAGATGAAGCCAAGTCCGGGGACAAAAGCACGAGGTACATCCACAGGGTCAAAACAGGAACACGGAAACTAAACACAGGGCCAACAGGAGCTGCAGCAGCAAACAGCACTGTAAACAGGGTTACAAACAGAATGAATCGGCAAAGGAAAGGAACAGGTATATAAAGACAAGGGACTAATGAAGGAATCAGGGGAACAAGCAAGAAACGCCAAATATTTGACTTGTCATCACAGAGTGGCACACCAGAGGTCGACACATAGCCACATATCTGTCATAGGCCATTAGTGTGATGGAAAATCTCTCAGTTGACGTGACCGTGCTGAAGAAAAGCTAGAGAACCAGATGATTTCAAAGCAGAGGTATTTACTGAAACTTGGCCAAGGAGAAAATGGATCTACATTGACAATGTAACACAAAGTAATGCCAACCAGTTCTCCCTCGTTATCTCCCCAGCAAGGCATATTTTTACCACCTATGAACCGTCTCCAAAGGGAGGCCTTCCTCCCACATATGACCTTTAACCTGCAACTAGTCACTGGCTCAACTCATGCAATCTTTGAGCTGCACAGGCTTCATTCACGACCTTGCTATTCTGTTGCTAACGACAGTCACAATAAACCTCTCTGCGGTCACAGAATGTTCCTGCTGAATACACAGAGACACGCTGGCCCTTCAATCCATCCATTTGCCTTACTTTGTCTAAATGTTCAAGCGTCGGGAATTCCATAACAGTCAATTTGTTGTTTTTTTTAGCAAACCAAAACTAAACTAAGTTTACTGTCACAGCAGCATAGCAGCTGGCATCGCAGCGTGCAGGAAACACACTACCAGCTGGACTTCGGACAGGGGGGAGAAGGTTCCAGACTTGACCCAGTGACTGCACCGAGTCCAGTTCACGCTCAGCTGTGGGAGCTCAGTGTTGTGTGTACTATGACAAGTGTTGTGTCATGTGACTTTGAGACAGCGAGAGACTGGACTCTGACAGGAGGATCAAACACCGCTTCACCTGTATATTATTTACATTAAAGTGGTGGACATAAAGATCAGCTGTGCATGGTTCAATTTAACTTTATTTCTGTAGTCGTGTTTCATCCAGTGGGCTTTGTCTGTGTTTCCTGTTTCATTTTGAAATCCTTCCTGTTCAGGTTCTACTCTCGTGTGTCATTGATCAGACCCTGCCTCCCCAATTCCCTCCTCAGTCCCTTTTCTAGATACACCAGGTCCCTCACTGTCTGCTACTGCCTGTACTGCTTGGCCTGTGTTTAGTTTCTGTGTTCCTCTTTTGCCCCTGTGGATGTTGCTCGTGCTTTTGTCTCTGGACGTGACATTACCAGTTGCCTGTCTTCCTGCCTGGCTGTCTACGTAACTGCTCCTGTCTGCCTGAGCTGTTTGCATTCGGGTCCGTTCCCTGCTGCATATCCAAGTTGTATGTTTTTACACTTCAAATTAGATTATCTGAAGTTTAGTAACTGAAAGCAGCCTTGTGTTTCACAAAAGCAATCTGCAAACACACAAAATGGTGACGGCGTCATGCTGTTCAGAACTACTCTTTTGAAAGGAACTAGGAGAAGAAAGGAGACCTCAGAGAGTAATCAGTTCATTTGGCTGTGCATGCGCAGCAATAATAATGTATGCGTTTGGTTTTTCTCACGTGACAGCTACACAGGCTCAGGATTGGACAGAAATGGACTGCACTCTAATAGCCAGATTCTGGCTAGTGAGAGGAAGTGATGTCATTGCAAATTTGGTCAAATGCGCCACAGGAAGTCCAGTTTGATTAACAGATCCATGAGGTTGAAGCACACTGCATGGAGGTTTATACAATTACCAAGAAGCATTTTTCTTCCACTGTCACCAGGTAAACAGAATTACCTGGAATTGTGTTGTTCACGTTACAAAGTGCACAGCTTGCGTCATCTGATGACCTTGCATTTCATTTGAACTTGAGTCAGGTTCAACTCTTTTGCCGGAGCTCTTCGAGTCAGGACCCCCACTGTGCCAGCACAGTTTCATTGTAATGAATGAGGGGGGGGCGCATTGTCTGAACATGGCCTTATGTGGATCCTCATGCCAATCACACCTGCAAATCTTGAACCAAGACAGCTTTACAGGTTTCATGCAATACATTTGTGCATTTGTGCAGGTACATAGAAAATATGTATTATAATAAATAATCCCTACTAAATAAATGAAACAGCTGATCACTTCTCTGTATCACTGTGGCGTTGGAGCTCCATGTTGTGGCTTCCTGGGTGCTTAATAACTGCAAAGATGAAGAGGTCCTCCTCATGGGGTCACCGCCAGCGCCCTCCGTCTGCACTTCATCAGATGGAGATAAAGCTCTGCTACAAGCAGAAACATCTCTTCGCAGCCAACAACACCTTCAGGTGTATCCAGGTACGTTCTAATCTTGCTACGTGCATTTTTTTATTATCTCCATCAAGGTGTGCTAATTAAGTATGTCAAAAGTTGTAAACCGATTTCAATAAAGGAAAATATCTTACCAGAGAGGCTGCTCTAGACAAGACTTGCATTACTTTTGTTAAACTAATCAGATGATAAGAATTTGAGATAAATGTATTTCAAATTCATAAATTGTCTAATTTGAATGTTTTCCTCAGTATGAACATGCTGAATCTTCAGTAACGTTTTGGAACAAGAGTTAAAAGGTCATTTTATTCTATCATTGTTAGTGTTTGTGCTGTTTTGTTTGTATCTTCCTGTTTAGTTTTGTGTAGTTTGGCAAAGGAGCTTACCTTTAGACTTTAGCACCACCCGGTGACAGCAGCAAGAATGGCAGCAGTGCACTCGCCAAACTAATCTAACAAACCACCTTTGCAACAAACCTTTTGTGCTGAATGGGAGAGATGTGAACTGCTTTATTCATGAATGTGAGCACACGACTCCCTAATGTGATGCTTCCTCAGACTGCTAAACACACCTGTAGCTTCAACAATGAACTGGGAAAGGATCTTATTTAAAATAAAAAAATGTGTGTTTCATAATTTTATTGTACTTTTGTGAAACACTTCTTCAAGAAATCTAATAAGTCCATTGACACACATGGCTCCTTTTCAGTGCAAATCTCTTTTAGTTTAGTCTGTAACACATTAAAGTGTAATTCTGGTGTTTTTAAACCTGGGGCCTAATTTTACATATGTTGTGGTATGAATGGCTAATAGGTACAAACGTTTTTGGAAGTGGTCCAGTAGATCGCCTCCCCCGGCTGCCTTGACATGGGTTGCAATCGCTGCTACATAATCCTTACAGGTAACTGCAACTAAAAGTGCTTGTTTTTGCCACTGACTGGCTCAGATTGTTATTCTAAGTGGCTGACAACTGCTGAGTCCAAACAGAAATGAAACAAGAATCATCAATGTGATGCTGAATATTTATTACAGAAATTTCAGTGTGTCCCTCTGCACACATGTAGGGCCTCTCTTGTTTACGTGCCTCGTCGTTCCAGAGTGCCCACTCTGGAAAAGAAGTTTCAGTGGGCTTTTAAGATTTAATAAAGAAGTGCGGTACACATAATAGACACAGAACCACTTCAGTAAAATTGATAAATGTGATTGTATGAGAAGAAATGGGTGTATGAACATTTAATAAATTAGGGTCCTGCCCCCAGGGATCATAGAAGTGAGGCACAGTAAAGCTTTTACGTTAATTTCCATTAAATGATAGCCTCTCCTCTTGAGCCTTTTTTTAATTGTTGAAGTATATTGTATATTAATATTCAGGTATTGTATGTATGTTTTTGGACATTGGGAGGAAAAAGGCCTGGTGTATTTGAGGGGATAAAAGTTCACCTCCATGAAGAACCAGTCAATGTAAAGAGTCCATTCACCCAATAACTAAAAATATCTTATAGTCTCTTATCACTAAACCAAACCAGTGAGGTCTGTGTGATGACAAATAAAAACTTGCATTTAAGATGCAGCATTTTATACAAATACAACATCAATCACATTGCAACACAATTGTGGAGGCTGTTATGAATAGTTTGAGTAAAGCTACTTACCTTTTCAGCTGTTGGATATTTTATAATGTGGTTGCCTCTAATTTGTCCATTGTGTGGTTATTTTATTGGGTTGAATAGCTTCTCCTGCAGCTCTCTTGCAGATGGCATTTATATGGTGGTTTACTTCATATGGACATATTGTACAAAAACAGTTATTTTTACACTAATATTAATATTCAGGCCTTACATTCAAAGTCAACAGGCTGTGTTCAGGAAGTTCACTCCCTTGTGCTCAAATCTCATATTCTCTTATTCCAAAATAGTTTACATGGTCATCGTTGGGCAAAAGATATATCAACAGTACCCTCTTACTGATAAATGCCTGCTCCAATATGTTTATTCAAAGACCAACTTTTAAATTAACTTTATTGTGAGTTTAGGAATAGATTAGTTAAGAAATTCATGTATTTTTTGTTGACGGTCATTAAGAATGACACTTTCAGATTTACGTTATAGATCTAAAAAGCTAAAAACATTTCTTAAATTAACAATGACATGCTATTGAAATGCATACATGTATTAAAGATTATGATATATATGTTTGGCTTTTTGTTTGGGCATCACCTGTTATGGGTGTGCGAAATTCCGGACAGCAGGGGGCAATATCACTCCATTTTATACACCACACTCTGTTCTCGTCCATGCAGGTTTCTCACCTCCAGACACATTTTATAACTTGGTGCTATCTTTAGCTGTGTCCTGTGGCTGGAGGGCTTTTCATACAGCATAGTTACCTCCTCATCTATGAGCATCTTCTTGTTTTGTCATCACATCACTGATTCTGCGTCGAATCAGCCATCATCAAGACAGACAAAACACACATTTAGTGTGACTGTTTTTGCCTTAGTGCATGGCGTCTGTACATTCCCACATCCAAAAAGCTACTGTCCTTGATTATAGCACACCATACTCCATAGATGCCATCAATGAATATAAATAAATTGAGTACAACTTAATCCATGAAAAGACTTCCCTGTCTCTTTCTTGAAGTCAGTGCAGTGTTTACTTTAAATTATAAATTAGGACAAATTAATTTTTAGACAAATTATTCTACACAAAAGGAAAACATTGTCATAATATAATAAACACTGGTGGAAAACCAGACGCATGTTGGTATTGAGATATCTGTATCAGACAATGACCATGGAAATGTGAGGTTTCTCACCATCAATATGCTTCTTTGCACTACATCCATTCTTAGATTGCAGATTGTATTACTGTTGTCCTTTGTCTTCCACGTGCAATTGCAAAATGTTCATTACTCAGTTTTTCTAGAAAAGGACTGGATGTTGGAAGGCAGCTTCTTTATTTCAGCTTTCACAGGCATTAGAGGGTGTTACAGATGGCCTCAAAATGCTATTCCAGTTACTGTATGTCTGAGGAGGAATCTTTCATCTTAGTGTCCCCCAGTGTTTACTGTGGAGAATTACGCCACACCACAGAGCCAGAGGTAATTAGCCACGGCTCAGACAGCTGTGGTCATTCGTCATTAACCTCGACAACAGTGACTTAAGGTTCAGGATCAAATCTTACTGTAGTCCTCAGACTGGCTTTCCTCTGACACTTTCTTATTATATTTGAATTTTTAAGATCTAATTTGGAAGGAAAAAAAAGTCCTTTGTTTATGATTCATTTTTCTAGCAAGCGTTTTCTCTTTGTGTAGAAGGGCAGGTTTCTGTTGAGAACTTTAGATGTGCAGCTTTTCCTTCAAACATCCTCTCTCTCCCTCCCTTTCTCTTTGAGAATTATATTTCCAGAGTGTGTCCTCTCCTGCTACCTCAGTGAATGCTAGACCACCAGTTATTCTCACACTCACACACACACACACACACTTAGCCATTGACAATGTGACATTGACATAGTGCAGTTGAATACCTTATGTGAGGGTGAGTGATGGACCACTCACCCTGATGGCTGTTCCCTAAAGGTATGTGTATGTGCGTGTGTGTGTGTGCGGGGGGTTCACTGTATTTGAGCAGCAGTGGAAATAAAATTATATTCCAGCTCACATGAAACCTCGACAGAACAGAAAGACAGGTCAAACACCAGGGGAGCAAGAGAATAATAAGTAGGAACACTGACACACACACACACACACACACACACACCCTCACATATACAACCCTTCAGGGAACTAACTAGTCACTGCTCTATCACTCATGAAAGATACTCACACATGACTTGCTGAGGCAGAGCAGAGCTTCCTCACACACACACATGAACATAGGAACTGGGCAGGGATTCAGAGACACAGATTGAAGGTGATTATAATTCACAGTGAAGTCTGGCTGGTTTAGTTATCACCAGCTCATCCATCTATTTGTGTGTGTGTGTGTGTGTGTGTGCATGTGTGGCTGAGCGCTCGTCAAGGTAGCAGGGGGAAAAGAAAACACACCGTGGACATATACATCACAATGATAAGGAAAGTGAGGAAGAGAGGAAGAAGAAATCCACCCTACCTGTCAAGGAAGGGGTGAATGAACAATGGGTCGAAGGAACAAAGAGATGTGTACTGGAAGACAATAAAAAGAGAGTGAGAGAGACTAGAGGAGAGGCTGAATCTTCTGGTGGATGAAGATCCACATGGTAACAGGTAAAGGGCCCCATAATCAAAGAGTAAGCAAGATGAAGATGAGTTTGAAGTTGTTAAGACTGTCTGATATAAACAGGGAGATTATTCCAGAGAAAGGAGGCACAATAGGAAAAGGCCCTGGGAAGACACGGGAGCCCTGTATTCTGAGAGCCAAGAGAACAGGATGGAATATAAGGCTGAAGGTGCCTGAGACTCAACTCAGTGGAGGCAATGCCAGTCATAGCCGTGTGCCTTGAAGACTGACTTAGGAAGTCAGGTGACGTAGTATAAAGAGCAACAAAGTAAATTTAGTGAGGACATTAGGGTGGATGAGTTGATTAAACACTGGACTTTCACCCAGGAGGCTGATGTTTCTGTCCTGTGTGAAACCTAACTTAACGGACGTGGGGCATTCAGACACCAATTCATCAACGCTAAAAATGCAACTGTAGTAAGTAATCTATAACCATCATCATTCATTCTTACCTCCAGCTACGATACACGTCACGTAAACTGGAAGGTTTCAGAAATCTGTGAGTAATGCTTTGTTTGTGATGACAGTTTAGTCGAGCTGAGACGGACCAGACCACTGCAACTTTCTAAAACAGTTTCCCCGGTTGATCCAATCCAGCACCGCATTGAATCAACTCTGAGTTGACTTGGGTTCGTTTCAATCACAGACAAGAAGTGTTGTCCCTTCATTGTTGTTCCATTTTGTGAAATGTCATTGTGTTTTGACCTTCAGGGCCACCGTATAGAGGTGGTTTTTTAGCCTACCCTGTATGGAAAAGATGATTCACTAGAGCATGGAGCTGAGACTTATTGTTAACCCACTTTTATTTCTTTTTTGCCCCAGCAAAAGCTTATAAAATCATATTGGTGCAGTGATTTTGTTGGACCCTCAAGCAATAGTTCCACAGACAGTTTTAGTCTCCGATCAATATGGAACCAGTCACAAAGAGGCACATGTGACCGTTCTGCCTCTCTGTCAGACAGTGATGTCAGTGGAAAGGTTAGAAAAAAAGATAGACAATGGAGAGTTTCACAGGATCCAGTGTGCTTTATTGAAAGACATTTTGATGATTGGACATTTCCTGTAATGTTTCAACAATGGAAACCCTGTTGGAACGTTAATTATGGCCAGCTTAAGGAAATTTTAGTAATATGTTTGTTCAGGCTTAACTGTGTGTTTTTATGGTGAGACAGCATGTTTAAACTCTCTATGAATGCCCCAGGTGGCAGCCAGGGTTCATTTTCCAGACATTAAAGGTTAAAAGAGTAATGTAATGTTTTTGTTATTGAGACTGTTGTGAGAACTTGCCCAGATGTAGCGCTCATTTTTCTGCTGCACTCTATTTTACATGGAGTGTTACAAGTTGATTTCCGCAGTATGTTAGTGTTTCATCACTGATACATTCTCAGTTTTGAAGCTGAGACTCGTGGGTTTCATGGGGCTCTCCACCTCCTTTCGAACATGCGTGTTTGCACTCGTGCCACACACACTCAAACGATGAATAGAAGTGTGTGTAAGTGGGCTCCTTCGCCGTGGACCCATGACACATCAATGCCACATACGTTTATTGCTAATCAATGTAGATGACACCATTTTTTACACACTGTCACTGACGATCAATGGGAATTATGCCATTCTTTTTAACTGTCACCGGTAATCAATGAGGGCGGCGCCATCATCTGCATCTCCTGATCATTTCATCCAGTGATCAATAACGAAGGTGGCTCGGTAATGACACATCATCATACTGGCAGTCCGTGATGATGTGTAGATACATGCGTTGTGTGTGTGTGTGTGTGTGTAATGTGAGAGAACAGAAATGTGTGAAGCCGAATGTCTGTCTGTCTGACAGACAGACAGACGGAGGGAACTCACAATAGAAACACGGACAAAGGTGGCTGGAAAGAATTTGACACTAGAGAGTCTCAAGGCTCGGGAAGTGGAATGGCCATATTTCAAACCATCATTCTATCAAGGCTATCAACAAACAGTAGAGCAGACTGTGATGGAAAAAATGAGAGTAACTTGAAGCTTCAATAAATAAGACTACACTTGGATTTGTCTCACATCCTTATTGAACAGATCGAGTAGGACGTGGAAAAGGAAAAATCCACAACAAGACCAACACCCTTCCTCCCTTCCCTTCTTCTTCCTTCCTTCTTTTCTATCTTACTGTCTAGTGCTCACAGCGGTGCCGTCATTGAAATGTGGTTTATGATGTATTGAAGGACCTTTTTACATCACTCTACCTTGCTATGAGCCATGAGATCCTCTGTCTCTTTGAGTGTGAATAGACATTTCTGTATTTGGCAGCCATTCTCAACGAGAGGTGGGCCTGAGAGTGCCATCTAGTGGGCCGCAGAGGCAGTGGTACTGCCAAATGGTTGGATTAAAATTCTTTCTATTTTTTTCTTTACAAAGCTGGTTATTTTTATACCTAAATGTGCATAAATTAAAACATCAAATTAATATGCATCATTTCAATGACCAGTTACGTTTGAATATCACCACCCAGTCATGACACATCATCAGGTAGAGACAAACGTGTTTTGCCACTGCTAGCTAGCTAACGTTCCCTTGGATGCAGTGGCGTAAACTAGATCTGTTTTTGAAACCAAAAAGTGATGTAGGAGACAACCCTGTGCCAGCAACAGCTCCAAAGCGTGTGGTGAGGAAATATGAGCCTGAACAAATTAAATTTGGATTCATAATGGCAGGCAGTGATGCTGAGCCGAAAACAGTGTGTTGAATGTGGTGAAAGACTGTCAAATGAGGCGCTAAAACCATCTAAGCGCCACAGACACTTAAAGTACCATGCTGAGTGGTACTCAGCATGGTACTTTCTTTTTTCGTCTATTCTTTTGGGGTAAGTTTGGGAAACCTCAATCAGAAGTGGGCCTTAAGTTACAAAAAAGATGCGAACCCCTGGCCCATGGTACTTTCATCAGCAGAAGATCACGCAATAACTAAGGTTTCCTTTGCGACTACTGATGATATTATTTTAGAAGCAGAGTGAATCACACCTTCAGTGGAAGAGGATACGCTGATGTGCAGACATGCACAAGGTGTTTGCTCTTGTAAAAACATGAAACCCTTCTCACCAGTGACCGTGTGAGCACAGGCGTGATTTATTTTATTTGCTTAACCAGGATGAACTTTCCAACCGGGGCCAGCTCCCTCTCAAGTGTTTTACAAGGGTGGAAATGTTCTGGGAACCTGATGAGAAATAACTGTGCATCTCCTTCTCATTAGTTTTTGTATCTTAGTCTGTCTCTAAATCTTGTAAGATGTTTCATTGTAGAATATGAAAAGTCTCCCCTGCCTCATCCCCCCTCTCAGACAGCCAACAAGCTTTTTAAAGTTATTTTAACCTTCATGACTGACAACTCTTTCTCATCTATGAACAATTGCGTCTCCTTGAACCTTGAAAACAAGGCAAGACATATTCCCTCGACTTCCTGCTTGGCACACTCGCCCTAACTGTTGACCCAACATTCTCTGCATGAGATAACTATGGAAATATTTCACATCCGCTTTTCCCCGTTCACGCACCAAGAGATAGAGCAACAGAGAGAGTGGAAACCAAGATGCACAGGAAGGAGACTGATAGAGAGTGAATTATGGACATTGCAGTGGAATAGAAAGAGGCAGACAGACTAACAGAGACCACACAGCAATCACGCCAGTCACAGACCATCACCAAGAGGTGACCATGCCATCTGTGTCTCTGCCCGCCTGTAAAATGACTTGCCATCAAAACAGGAAATAGGCAATATCGCACTGATACACTGAGGCAACACACAGAATGCCCTGGTGGACACTGTTTTCTGTTTATGTGCTTAATCGTGTGTGTGATGTCGTTGTGTAGTCATTGCTCTATCGTACGTCTTCAGCATTTATATCTTTGGTCTCTCTGGATAAGTGGGCTCTAGCTTCTATGATAAGATGGTATTTCTCTGACTAACACTGACTGGATAATAAAAGAAAGAGAAACAGTGTTTGATCATGACTAATTCTGAATTTAAACAGAGGCTGACTAACCCAATATTGCAGAGAATGACTCGCTTCCTGGAAAGAGTTTGAATTACTCTGTTTTAATCATGGGGATTGTCATTTTATTGGGCATACTGTGGGGGAAACTGCGTGTGCGGTTGGGTGCGTGTATGAGAAAGTAATATGATGTTATGTTATGATGGATGGATGGATTGAATCTTGGCTTCATAGATCTACATGTTGATTTATGGTACCACTGGACTGAATAGTGAATGTGCATGTGTGTGTGTGTGTGTGTTTATGAAAGGCTGTGTGTCGATGCTGGCATTAGTGTATGCGTTTGTGTGTCATGACCTGACAGCTGATCGTGAATAATGATGGTTATCAATAGCTGCACAGGTCCTTGACCGCTGTGGATGACCAGAGATGATCTACAAGACACACACACACACACTCACTCACATCATGATCCTCTTCCTATCCTCCCAGTAACTCCCCCTTAAACACTTGCCGTGGGACTGCATCGCAAAGTCCAATCCTTCTCTTTGCGTCTCAAGAAAAACAGATCCTGCACAATGTTTCTTGTTAAACAGGAGCTTTGCAGCCACCTCCAATACAGGTTCACGGATGTTATGCTTCCCTCTACCTCTAAGTGGCGCTGTTAAACAGCAAACAGACAACGGCAGCAAAGACGCTGACAACCATCAAGTGAGGTGGCATGTCTGCATTAGTTTGCTGCATGGTGTGTGGAACTCCACTCACTTTACATTTTGTGGACAAAGGACGTGTGATGAACAGAAGCACAGGAGAAGCTGTAGCCTAAGTGTTCTGTACACCGCTGACATACACTGATATAAGTTAAATGCATTCATATTCAAGTTTACACAAAACACTAACATACACTCAAAGTACAACACACATCACATAATAAGTGGTATAAATTATATATCAAGGCAGGTTATATACGCTAAAAGGGAAAAACAGTGCTTTTTCTAATTTCGATATGTAGCCTACAGCAGATGTTTCCCAAATGATGAAAGCCAAATATCATATCATTTCTTAGTCTGACTCTTTCTCACTCACTCTTTGTGACTGTGCGTGCGTGGAGATGTGTGTAGGCGTGCGTGGGCGGTGGGTCACACTAATGAGCAAACAACTGTGAACTCGAGCTTGATTTATTTTACCAGCAGTTTCAGCGAAAAGGCAGCTTCCGCTCCGTTTTTCTAATGTAAATGTGGGCTGAGGCTCAGTCCCTTTTATTTTTCATCTTTCCCTTTATGTCTCTCTGTCTTTTTTTTTTTTGCCTCCCCTGCCTCTCACTCTCAGTATATGTGGTCGTTAATGTCAATTCATGAACCGTGTTAACCCACAGACACACCACTGTACATGAACACAACTACAAACCCCAGGAGAAGATGGATAATGCTCTGGAGTCACCAGCATGGGTGTGCCCACGTAGGAGCCGACCTGCGTTGGGCCCCTGTCCAACTGTCCTCTGAGGAGAGACTGAACTTTAGCCGACATAAGAAGCATACAGTATCCCTGCATGTCCTGCTGTGTCAGGGTCATGAAGCTGCTGAGCTGCTGGTGGCAGACATTCAGGGTCAGACCAGATAGAGAAATCATGCAAGTTGCCTGCTGACGGTGTGACCAATACATGGCTTTCCATCCAAGGTTCATTTATTCCAAATTGAGAGAAAACGTCAACACTGCAGGAAGGCACAGAATGAGGGTTAACCTTTATTCTACTGATGGACATTAGGGAAAGATTTTGTTATCCACTTTCCACAACTCATGTGGATTTTGTGTCCTCAGCTACCAAGCTGACCCACAGGGATAGTGTGTTTCCATAAACTTGTGCCTGTTTAAAGAGCACTTTTCTCTCTATCTTTTGCCTAATCTCTCTCTTTGTCTGACACACACACACACACACACAAACAGGCACAACCTAGACCACTTGTCAGTCACACAGAAGTCCTACAGTACTTGTTGCATGGTTGGACAGTAGCTCCATTTCTGACCTCAGCATTCTGTACGTTTCTCCACTGCATTCCCTCTGCAGACCTTAGGGGAAATCCAATATTTCCACAGACAGTGCCACTCAACTCTGCTCTTCTTCCTCGCCGGAATGTACATTGCAGAAAATCCACTGCGGTAGTGGCTGCTGCAGCCTGTGGAAATATTAAGGTTAAAATATTGAATTTAACCACAGTCAAACATTGTATTGTTACAGGGAGACATCTGTGGATCATAAAAAAAAAAAGATTTGAAGATACAGCTTGCTGTTTGATACATTTTTAGCCCATGGTTTGCATAGGGAATGCTCTGTGTCTGAATCAAACTGCTGACGTAACAGGTAGGGCTAGTTGAACTACTAAACTTGTCGTCGTGGCTATCCCTCGAGGTTGAGAATGATGGTCTTTGTTTCCTAGATCTATTTATTTATGGGCTCTCAGGTAACGTCTGAGTCCAATCATGGCTTTGAAAGTTCTTCCACATGACAGATCGGGGTTTGGTGATTACTACAAATGGTTCATGTGAAAGGAAATGCCCCCCCAACACATTTGCGTACGGCATCAAGGATAAATGAAATGCATTCTCATGAGAAACGCAGGATGAAAAGATTAACAAGAAATTACCTTTTTAAAGAACCTAAACTCCCGGTTAAACTTCTGGGTGTGACTGAAAAGTCAGACAAGTGAAGTCATCACAAAATGTTCAACAATCCTGCTCACACTTGTGGATTTCTTTGTTGAATCTGTCAAATAAGTGAGAGAATCGAAGAATGTCTTTGTATGGTTTTATTAGAAGCTTCTAAGGTACCGTCGACAGAGAGCCTAAGCCGTCTGTGAGAGAGTACAAAGAGTGGCAGTATGGAGTAGTTACTTATAGCAACAGAAACTGTTTACATTTTGCCATCACACACTGCCTGCCCATATTAAAAGCCCTTTGGTTTACACTTAAAATGTCTACTGCTCTGCAAGGGATTCACATTATAGCCAGATGGAATGAAAAGGATGCAAAACACACACACACACACACACCCTTCATTTTTGCATTTCCGTACAATATACAGCTCTGGAAACAATTAAGAGACCACTCCAAAATTTCCAAAGTTAATTTTACTCAAACACATACCTATAAATCGTAAAAGCAGAGAACTGATAATTTTGCAGTGGTCTCTTAATTCTTTCCAGAGCTGTATGTTTCAGATACAAGAATAACTCAACGCACAGACCCACACTGTGTCCCTCTTAGCCATAAACTCTGATTTAATCCTGATAAAGCACCCGAGATGACAATAAGACCACATGATCACACGCACTTGGCTATGATTTCCTGGCAGCATACACTCATCATACTAGTACTTGATAACGTGATAAAGAGAATAGCGCACACACACACAGCGGGCAGAAAAGTGGTAGCTACACACAAACACACACATTAGTATAGGTTAGTGAGCCTCCATGCATACAGACTACCTGTTTAAACCAATCATTACAGCACCGCTGGCTCATATGTAACACTAAGGAGAGGAGGGGAGGTAGATGGATGGATAGAGGGAGCGAGGGAAGGAAGGTGGGGTCAGGGGAGGGAGGGAATCAGGGGAAGATGGATTGACCATAAACAGAGAGGAACAGATTGTTGTGTTATGGCTAAATCTGGCTTAAATCTGTAGTATCAAAAAACAGAACTCCCAATGCAGACTACAAGGACACCGTATTGAGAGCAGTTGGTGGTGTAGAGAGGCCGAAAAGACAAAAGGTAGAGGAAGGCGGGCGAACGATTTAACTACCAAATGGGATGAAACCATTTTATGGTTTTCTTGACACCATCAAAGTAGAGAAGAGGATGAATAGATACATTGTGAGATGTAAAGGAGGACAAGTGAAGTTTTGATTTAAGGGATGTGAATTGATAAGTGGGAGGAATATGTAACACAGAGGCAGGGATAGCAGGGTGTGATGCTGTGGACAGTCAGGAGAGAGGGAGAGAGGGATGTAAGGATGAGAGAAAGATGAATGAATAAGTGTAAGTGTGGGGGGTGAGAGGACTAATATGTTGTAGGGGAAGAGGGAGAG
>JAVQJF010049415.1:0-66313 GCA_036023855.1 Gadopsis marmoratus
AATATGCTTTATGTTTTCTTTGCAACAAAATAAAGACAGGTATTCAGACCAAGACTGAACTTTTTAAAAAAAAAACTAAAGGCCTTATTGTTATTTTTAATATTCTAAAACATTTATCATGGTAATGACGGTATTGCAGAATCCGTGTCGAGGTAGAACGTGACACCGGTGGCAGGGAAGAAACCGGCACACCGCCCACCCCTGGCTGCTACACAATACAGGCGTAACAAGGCTTTTTAACAGAACATTGAAACTGGAGATTCTTTTGTTCTTAAGGTGTGACAATAAGTCAGGTGGACGAGGAGACTTTCTCTGTGTTTGCTCCAACACCAGGAGCCATGAACGAAGCCCAAGACTTCATCAGTGACATCTGCAAAGATGATGTGAGTCTCCACCAGTTGTATAACTGCATATAGAAACACTCATGTTGAACCTATAACAAAAGAATCATGAATGGTGCTTACCACAACATATCTGGGTGCTGAAAAAGATAACATGTATTGTATGTGCATGAACAGATGTGTATTTCTATTTTGTGTTGCAGCAAGAACAGCAGCTTGAGTTTGGTTCTATCTACACTGCCACCATCACTGAGATAAGGTAAACTAATACATTGCGATGTTTACGGTGACACAGTATTTGATGCCAGTCATAAGCACTAATTTTAAACACGCTATCTAGGAAGTTTTTATTCAGTAGTCAAGAAAATCACTCTGGTAAATGAAACTGGATAAATCAAACCCTGTCGTATTCAAAAAGCTTCTGAAGCCTTTTCCTGCTCTGCTTCAGGGACATTGGTGTGATGGTGAAGTTTTATCCCAACATGAGTGCTGTCCTTCTGCACAACTCACAACTGGACCACAAACGGGTCAGTTTTTTTGCCTCTGTATATTGTTTGACTATGTGTCCATGTTTCTGTGAGTGTTTGAGAATTAAATCACTGCTTAAAGGTAATTTCTTTTGTATTTCCTCTTAGATCAAACATCCAAGTGCTTTGGGTTTAGAGGTGGGACAGCAGATACAGGTACGTGTCAATAACTACGCACTGTATTGTCAAAAGAAGCCTCCCGTGTTCACATTACTCATTGTCTCTGATTGGATGTACAGATCAAGTACTTTGGACGGGACCCAACAGATGGCAGAATGAGACTGTCACGGAAGGTGCTTCAGTCACCTGCTGCAACTGTCGTCAAGACACTGAGTGAGAAACAGAGCATCTCCATGGGTTCAAGCAACAGCCACACGACCAGCACCGATTTGTGACACACCAACACAACAAGCTAACTTCTGTTAGCCACCAAAGTGGATTTAAACTGAGTCCTGTTAAGAAATCTGCCAAGCCGAGAGCATCACATCGTGTCACAAACTGAACCAGTGCTGTACATAAAGAGGTTTACCCTGCTGTTGTGGGTATGGACGTGATTAAACTGCAATGGAGTCAACTACAGCTCATCAAATAGTGTCCTGCTGTCATTGTGATTCGATGTGCACAAACTGAGAAGAACATTTGGACAATAATGAGCAGGAGACACACGTTTTCAAAAATTCGAATTCTGTGTTATTTTTAAGTATCCCCTTTCCCGGTGTCTTGTTTTCAGATTTGCCACCTCGGGGGGCATTGACAGGGTCAATCAGTAAGAGAGGTTTCTTTCAGAGTTCTCCAACACAGTCACAGTGCAATTTAGCAATGGCTTTCTTGTTCACATGTGTGATAATACTGCCTCTTGTGATATGGGACTTCCATATTTGGTGTCGCTTAAGCTGCCAGGATCAAGATATGGAAAAAGACAGCAAAGTACCCTTTATGTTATGTTGCATTTACAGTATATATGAGTCATCTGTAAATAAAACAATCACTGGTTGCTTTGCAGTGTTAAAATTCACAAACAATTCTAGCAAAATACACCACACACAAATAAACAGATTTTAATATAGCATGACATTCAGATGCAAGAGATGTTGCACAAAAAAAGCCAAACAAGTGCCACAAATTGTACCCATAGTAAAAAAAAAAGGACAATAGGACCAATTAAAACTGTAAAACCAGTCATAGTCAAATTAAAATCGGGTTTTAGACTATAAAACAGGTTACGAGATAGGATGAAGAAAAAAGCAATACCATAAACATTTAAAGACACGAGAAACTGTTCTCAATTGTAATTGTTGTACTTCACCGACTCCAGCAGCAGGTGGCAGCGTGTGAAGTGGCTTGGTGGGAACTAGTCCATAAATATCAGTTTGTGAAGCACAGAATGTTTAGATTGTCACATATTTGTGTTTTCATTTAAATTCAGTGGCAACTTTTCACGTCTTCAGTTTTTAGGTCTTAACTCTTAAGAAGTATCAGGCGCCTGTCTGCCATTATCACCTGTAGGTGTATTTATTATATTAATATTTAATATATTTTATTCAGATTTTATTCTTCAGAATACTAAGAAAAAGAAACAATCTGAATTAAGAACTGCGGATACATTCTACTGACTTTGGTGGTTCCCTGATGTAAGAGCCATATGAAGAGTTAAGATGCGTGGTAGAGAAACGTGGAAATGCTCCTTTAAGCATGGTACCGTCACAGTTCATGGGTCTGAGGAGCAACAGCTTTTTGACGTTGTGCCAAGTTGAGCACACACAGAGTGAGTTTTGTAACTTGATTTTGTTTGCGCGTAAACGTTTTTGGTGACTGGAGTTCCTGTTTCCGAAAGTTAATTTTCGCCCCTAACCCTAACCCAATACGGTGTCTGGATAACCCTGCTTAGCCTGTTGCCACGGTGACCCGGCCTCAGATAAGCGGAGGAAAAGGGATGGATGGATGGAATACGACCAATTAAAACTGTAAAACCAGTCATAATAAAATTAAAATCAGGTTTTAGACTATAAAACACAGGTTACAAGATAGGATGAAGATAAAAAGCAATACCATAAACATTTAAAGACATGATAAATTGTTCTCAATTGTACCTGACCTTGTGCTGCAACTCTTGAGGGTTAGGGCCCCTTTTAAAAACCAGTGAAAAGGGTAGTGGTCCACACTGTTCTAAGTCTGAAGACATCTTCCACCCTAGTCGTTTCACCACTGTAATCACAAGTCAAAAGGCTGTCTTCATACATAGCTGCTGTGGGCTCCTAAATAATCTGATGGTAAAACTTTGTGTCCTGCACCCACGAGATGTACAGTCCCTAAGGATCAGGACGTGGGGGGGAAAAACCCATGTAAGGAGCTGCTGTGTCATACTGTGCTTGGAGCTGGTTGCCCCATTAGTGATTTATCTGAATGATTGAATTGTTTTTCTTGAATTTAATTATTCAGGCCTCTGACAGAATTTGTAGTGACATTCATAACTCTTAACCATGACCCTGTGACAGAAATATGCTGTCCATGGGGTGAGACCATTTTAATAAAATTAGTTAAACTCTGTTCATGCATATGCTCTTCCATTTAACATATGCTGTGAACTGGATAATGCTGAATAATACAGAGAACAGAAAGTCCCCTGCACTGGCCAATACTGCTTGGATCATTATCAGTTTCATGTAGAACCGTACCCCTTACTTACTGCAGCATGGAGTGGTTTTTTTTCCTAGGATGGTGGACATTTCTGATGCTCAATATATTAATAAGCTGAGGTGGTATTGTCTGTTTTGGATTACTGGTCCTGTGCTGGATGAAGCTCAATATCAAGCTTTTTAATTAATTAATTAATTAATTAACAAATAATGTGAAGAAATTGTATTTTTCTGCTTCAACCATTAAATATATACCGGTTATTACGATGATGCAGTAATGTCTGTGTTCATGATTTAATTTAATTAATTTCAATAGCTATTTATTAAAATGCAGGTTGATTAAAAAGTGCAATTGCTGTTATGTCCACCTCGTGCCTCCGTCATGTCATCTGCAGGTAACTGCTGCTGCTGTTACCTTTCTGGCCTGCAGGTGGCGCGTGCTGCGGTTTTGCCATTGGACGATGGCGCTCGGAGGCGGAGACCCCGCGGCAGTTAGCGCTTGATTGACGACGAAGAAGAAAAAGAACACAAGATCGGATTACAAGATGGCGGTCTGTGGACGTTAGCAAAAAGGCCGTGAGAGTTGTTGTGTTCTGTGTGAATTCTACCGTTTGATATTAGGCCTCCTATTGGGTCGTCTCACATCGTGAACGTGATATGTTCACGGAATAGCGACTAACAATTTTTTTTTACCGCTACTGTGAACTTTACTCGGACGTGCATGTTTTGTAACATGCGGGTGGACACAAAGTTAACAGGTCGAGGGTAGGAAAACACCAGACGGGTGAGGCGATAGCGCGTTAGCAGCCAGCTAGCCTGCTAGCTCCGACTCGGTTAACCATGTCGGACACTCGGCGGCGAGTGAAAGTATATACACTGAATGAAGACAGGCAGTGGGACGATCGGGGTACCGGACACGTTTCGTCTACCTTTGTTGAACGGCTGAAGGGGATATCATTATTAGTTCGGGCCGAATCAGACGGTAAGTTGCCAGTTAGCATAGCCGCATTGACGTAACGCTGGCTAGTGTTAGCGTGCTAACCCCTGGTTGTTCGGACAGATTGCTTCGGTTTGTCACTATGCATACTTGGTTAATTTATTGGGCTTGGCGTTTTTTATTGTACTGCAGTATTTGGAGCCAACGATGTCACACTGTGTACAACAGCAGTAGTACATCTAAATAAAATGCAGTTATTTAGTGAGTACCTGGTCCCGGTAAGCTCGCAGGTTTAGCAGGCGACGTGATCTTGGTAGCATGGGGGGCCTTGAAAGTCTAGTCTTAAATGTACAAACTTGTCACTGCTCAAGATGGTAAAGCATCAGGTTTTCACGCAAATATAAAAAATCCACTGGAAACGGCCAGCGGTGGGTCATACGCCCGTCTGTTTATAGTTTTTACTTTGTATTTTCGCAACATTTTTTTCAGCGGCTCACAATGTCCACTTAGCATTGATGATCTGCCAGACACAGTAATTTGCCTTAACCTGCAGGAGTTGGTTAAGTTATCATTTGGTAGTAGTTGTTGCGATGATTCGCACTAGCTTGAATGTAAAAGTTACCCAAGTCATTGTGTTTTAGGATCACTTCTGTTGGAGTCGAAGATAAGCCCGAATACTGCATATCAGAAACAACAGGTAAGAAGAGATCATCCGAGTCTGGATCAGCTACACCCGCTCACACACGGGTTAGATTCAAATTCTCAGTAGTTTCATGTTGAATTGGAATCATTTTAACGCTGAGACTTGTTGCTGCACCATTACTGCTACAATAAAGCAGTGCAGACAATGTATATTCAGTATCTGGTCCGATTGAAAAGCTTTAGACAGGTCACATCATGAGCAATTACAATACCAGCAAACTTGTGTTTTAGAATTGTAAGTCAGTACCATGACTGAATTTGTAACGGAAACTTCCCGTGAGGTTTGTAATAATAGATCTGAGCCAAATATTTCCCTTACGCATTGTTTTCAAAGTGATCTAATTCATCATTTTAAAGCACTTTATTCCAGGCATGTGTCACTTGTATATGTTTAACTAATATGTCATGTCTCGCTCTTCTTAAAGCGTGAACGTGTTCAGTCATGTTTGAGTGTTTTCAAGTTTCAAAGTTTTATTGTGTGAGTGTGTCCTATGAATATGATAAGCACTTGTTTGTGTACAATTTGATGTTCGTTTCTCCTCCTTCCAGGACACACTGATTGTTTGGTCGGAAGCAGACAATTATGACCTTGCCCTAAGTTTCCAGGAAAAGGCAGGCTGCGATGAAATCTGGGAGAAGATTTGCCAGGTAAAGTCGCTCCAAGTTTTGTGCCTTTTGTTTTAAAACAGTTGTTTACTGGGGAGTACACAAACAAGAGTGAGACATTTTATTGACACTACCACAAAGGGCAAAATACAGTGCATTGATACTTTAAGTTGAATTCTTCACTTCATATATACCAACCATTTGTTGTGCAGGTTCAAGGCAAGGACCCTGCCCTGGACATTACCCAGGACCCCATTGATGAGTCGGAGGAGGAGCGCTTTGAGGAGATTCCAGAGACAAGCCACCTGGTGGAGCTCCCTCCTTGCGAATTAAGTCGACTGGAGGAGATCGCTGACCTGGTTACCTCTGTCCTATCGTCGCCCATCCGGAGGGAGAAACTTGCTTTGGCCCTGATGAGTGAAGGCTACATCAAGAAACTCCTGGGTCTCTTCAGAGTATGTGAGGACCTGGACAACAGGGAAGGCCTACATCACCTCTATGAGATTGTCCGGGGTGTCTTGTTCCTCAATAAAGCGGCCCTCTTTGAGGTGATGTTCTCTGACGACTCTATCATGGATGTGGTGGGCTGCCTTGAGTATGACCCCGCGCTGGTTCAGCCTAAACGGCACCGGGAATTCTTGACCAAGACAGCAAAGTTTAAGGAGGTGATCCCTATCACGGACTCTGAGCTGCGGCAGAAGATCCACCAGACCTACCGGGTGCAGTACATCCAGGACATCATCCTGCCCACACCATCTGTCTTTGAGGAGAACTTCCTGTCCACACTCACCTCCTTCATCTTCTTCAACAAGGTGGAGATTGTCAGTATGTTGCAGGTAAGGATCCAAACCAGGTAACTTGTATTATTTTTTTGCCTTTGTCTAACAGGATTTTCCGTACCAAATTTAATTGCCAGTTGAACATTTCTGCACGTACAATATTTTCCTACATCTACAATCAGTTGTCACTGACTTATTTGTTTGATAAGTGCAAGACCACCCTGTGGTTCCAGACAGTAACATACCTCATACTTGATTACCGATTAACTGAATTTCCATCATAAAGTGTATTGATTTCTTATGGGAACTGTGAAATGTCAAATCATGTGGAAGATAGATTTGTCTGTTTTTCTAAGTAAGAGTTATTTGCAATAATTAAAACCCTAAACGGATTGAAATGAATAAGTATTATAAGAATCTACCTGTACATGTTGTGATCTAACAATGCATATGGCCACTCCAGAGACTTGTTAATTTATGGTGGTTTTTGTCCACAAGTGAAAGATGTCTGTGTATCAAGTTTTGTAATGTGAGAACCGACCCATTAAAAATATAAAATAATAAAAAATTTTGAAAGGTCATTCGGCGAATGAGTTAATGTCCATTGTATTGCTTGTAAGTGGATTTCAATATGGAGCTTAATGTTAATTGTATGTTAATTTGAAAATAATTTGTACCATATAGTTTTCATAATGCAAACAGTACGGTTCGGCATCCAATGGTTGTATTTCAGGACTATTGGCGTGAAGTGGCTGTCTCTAAGAATCATGGGTTTCTCTGTGTTGGAATAGTTCGCTTTCATGTTTCTACAAAATCTGAATACAGACGGTCCAGGATTAAGTTTTGTATTCCTCTTTTTGTGTCTTTGTCTTGATTTGTTTACCCTGTTTTGCCTACGCCACAGGAGGACGAGAAGTTCCTAACAGAGGTCTTTGCACAGCTCACAGATGAAGCCACAGATGACAGTAAAAGGAGAGAGCTTGTAAGTCAAACATTTGTCATCTGTCTCCAGGCAGATGTTGTGCGATAATGTTGTTTTGTGGTAACCTGTAGAAACGTTGACAAGTATTGTAATGTTTGCTCAGTGTTACTACTCTTGTATGGATTCATTCTGCGGTTTGTGCTGCCATTTTTCCCCCCACAAGGTTTAAATGTTTACTGACTTTTCGGCTTGGTTTTCCATAATGATTTTGATGTGAATTCCCTCTTTGTCTATTGGCTTGTAGTGCAACAACTTTGGCAACATTATTCAATCAGCAGTGTAGGCTCTCACTGAGAGTGAAATAGATGAATCATTTATTCTATTGGTCCATGCAGTTTTTACTTCATACCCTAGAATGAAGAAAATGACTAGAAATTAATTTTTCCACTGCTGTACAATATCACAAATGAAACGAGGCTTGGGGATAGTGTTTTTGTCATTAACTTTTGTTTCAAATGCCGATCAACCATGTTTTCTTTTCTTTTCTCTACTCTTCAGGTGAACTTTGTCAAGGAATTCTGTGCTTTTTCACAAACGTTGCAGCCACAAAACAGGGATGCTTTCTTCAAAACTCTGGCAAATCTAGGCATTTTACCTGCCCTTGAAATAGTCATGGTATGTTCTCGGCATTGCGTGAATGTGAATTTCTAAGTTGGTGTTAATAAAACGGTTGTACAGGTTTAAAACACTCCATATTTTTTTTTTGCCTGATCAGCTTTTTTTATTGATCATTCAAACTTTTTTTTGTGTAGAATTTATTTATTTTTTGTTCCTGTCTTCAAACTCAAATTTTTCTCCTGCTCAGGGAATGGATGACCTGCAGGTGAGGGCAGCAGCTACAGACATCTTCTCTTACCTGGTGGAATTCAGCCCCTCCATGGTCAGGGAGTTTGTCATGCAGGAACCACAGCAGACGGACGATGTAAGCATCCAAACATCGCTGTCAACAAGCGTGCTTGCACTTTTTAGATGAGTAGCTCGGTTCAGTCCAGCATTGCATTTATAAAACTCAACATAAAAAAGATGTAGCACAGTATTGTGACAAAAAGAATAGTTGTCCTCAAGTTGGTTGATACTTGTATGAAATGTTGTGTACTGCCTGATGTACAAACGTTCCCCTTTACAGTATTTCTCTTTCAGTTTTTATAGCTCTGTGCTGCATCAATTTTACACACATGCTTGCACAAATAATGGCACATGTCAAAAAGCTTTCCAAACGAACCCTAAATGTGCACGTAAAGCCTTACAGGCTCTTAGGGCAGTGCTCCTCCCAAGCACTTAGTAATTGAGGTGAACTCTAAATATCAGATGGCACTTTGCTTTACTCCAGTCTATGAGATAAACCATGAAGTAAAATGTTAAACAAAGTGGCTGGACAAGAGGTCTACAACTGCAAGAGAAACAAACTGTATTGATTGCAGTTGATCTGTTTATTGATGATGCCCTCTTCCTTTACTTTCTTTTATATATATAAAAGAAGGGAAGCCTGTACACTTCAGGGAATCCGCAATCTTGCTTTAAAATAAATTTCCGTCTGGTAGGGTTAGGGTTGCTTTACTATGCCATCTCAAGTTTTTGTTGAATTTCACTTTTAATCTGAATACACTCTTCTACTGTGTGTGTGTGTGGTGTTTTCTTTTTTCTTTTATTTACAGGATGTTCTGCTGATAAATGTTGTGATCAAGCAGATGATTTGTGACTCTGACCCAGAGCTAGGAGGGGCTGTCCAGCTTATGGGCTTGCTCAGGACACTCATCGACCCTGAGAACATGCTGGCTTCCACCAATGTAAGCAGAACCAGCACACACAAGAATTGTATTGGAGACCAGCTATAAAATGATGTATTGATGGCCAGGATCATTAGTCTAACTCCAGTCACACCGAATTGCTGTTAAACCATGTAAATCTTGATGCCCCCCCCCCCTCCTTGTTGCCAGCTGGTAAAATTGCAAGCCCGTTTGCTTTGTCCAACACTAAAACATCATCAGCACGTATCAAAACTTCTTGTCGTTTGTTTCCTTTTAGAAAACTGAGAAGACAGAATTTCTGAGTTTCTTCTATAAGTACTGCATGCATGTCCTGACTGCTCCTCTACTGGCCAACACTGCACATGACAAAAACTCAAAAGGTGAGCTGGGGACAGTGGCCTCACATACAGTGGGAGTGTTTCAGACTGTGAGATCAATAGAGAATTTGACTGATTTTTCTATGTCATGGCCTTTCAGATCTGCAGGAGGGATCAACTAAGATCAATCCGGTCTGCCCAGGTAGGTGTTACGTAACTAAACATCAACCATCAACCGCCCAAAGTGCATGTCATCAGAGTTAACTGGAAATAATTATTCTTGGAGCAGATAGTAACATTACATTTTAGTCTAATTTTTTTTAACTTCACTCACCAGAAAAGGGTGAAAAAATTACCAATGCTGTGGTTTTCTACTTCCTATGAAGTTCCAGATCTGCAACAGATTGTATAATAAAAAAAAGGACTATCAGATATAATTGTATTTACTTTGTATAAAAGTATTGCACACTTGCTTTAAATTCAGTAACTAAAATGATCTGGCTTGTGTTTGGGGGGAAAATGGCAGGACTGCAAGCTATAATCTGTAGCTTGATGTGACATTTCCAAAATTCACATTGCATATTTGTAATTTTGTGAAAGTAGCTTTGTTTGTTTGTTTTTTTTCCTTTGTTTTTTGTGTAGACAACTTCCAGACTGCTCAGCTGCTGGCACTGATCCTGGAACTTCTGACCTTCTGTGTGGAGCACCACACCTATCACATCAAGACCTATATTATGAACAAAGACCTGCTCCGGAGAGTGCTGGTGCTCATGAACTCAAAACACACTTTCCTTGCTCTTTGTAAGTCCCCACATACACAAATGGTTCACACGCCTTTCTGCTGCTCGGTCTTCTCTAAATGTTCTGTCAGTGGTTATCCTACTTTCTGAATGACCTTTGACCAAGTATTCAGTCATCGGCTTTTAACCATAACGGAGCTGTGGATCTGTTATATGCATCCAAAGCGCACACGAATGAACACACTTGCAAAAGCAAACGGCTTCATTATTACTAAGTTGTGGTCTGTTTTGGTCCAAGGTGCCCTGCGTTTCATGCGCAGGATCATTGGTCTGAAGGATGAGTACTACAACCGCTACATCATCAAAGGGAACCTGTTTGAGCCTGTTATTAATGCCCTGCTGGACAACGGCACCCGATACAACCTCCTCAACTCAGCCATCATAGAGCTCTTTGAGTTCATTAAAGTGGTGTGTAGACACACAAAATGTAACTTAATCAAAAGTGTACATAAGTATAGAACATAGCACTGAAAGTGGATTGGTTGATTTTCCACCATGTTTGTCTCCAGGAGGACGTCAAGTCTCTCATAGCTCACATTGTGGATAACTTCTACAAAGCACTTGAATCCATTGAGTACGTCCAGACTTTCAAGGGCCTGAAAGGCCGGTACGAGCAGGAAAAAGACAGGCAGAGTCAGAGACTCAACAGGTCAGTAGACTGATTGCACTGATTTTCAGTTTCAGTTCCCACTGCTCCCCCATACGTGAAGAAACAGCTTTTGCCACGTTTTTCTGTAACTGGACTTCATGAAGCAATTTGTTCCCTGTAGATATCGTCGTGATGCACGGTCGTTGGACGAGGATGAGGAGTTGTGGTTCAATGACGACGATGATGACGATGATGGAGAGGCTGTGGAGAAGAACCGAATGGAGGAAGACTTTTCTGACAGCTATGGCAAGTACATGGAAGCGAAAAAAGGTGAGCTGATATTGCTGTATGCCCCTTCCTGGAAACCTTTTCTCCCCCCAATTTGCAACAGGCCCTTCAAGTTTGATATTTCCATTCTCTGTACCTGCAGGAGCTGCCAACGGAGCTAATGGTGCCAACAACAATGGGAAAGCTGCTGTGATCCCACCTGCCTCACCAGCCGTCACTTCAAACAACAGTTCAACTTCCTCTGTCAAAACTGTTGCTCTTCCTGCCACACCAGTCGTGAAGGTAATTCATCTCTACAAATAGTGCTGCGAGTTTTATTCAGTGATTTACTAAGTTCTCCTGTTTGCAGCCACTTTTTAACCAACATTATTGAACACAGCATGTTTCTAGTGTCATATTTTAGGCGACGCTGTCCTTCAACACTGCAGACCACAGGGCAGTTGCACGTGCTTCATAAGCTTTGGTTTATTTTCTCTTGATCATGTTGTTCATTAATACCAACATTTTGAAGCGAATGCCTACAACGTTACTCACTAATATTCACACACATTTGCATATCCCATAACTGCAAAGTCACTTTTTGTTGCATGCCATAGCCCGTTGGTTATTTATTTACATACATGGTTAAATGATTTCTCTTTCTCTCAGACTGCTCTGGTTGGTTTGGTGGACTACCCTGACGATGAGGATGAAGAGGAAGAAGATGAGGAGGAAGAGCAGTCTCCAAGGAAGCGGCCCCGTCTCAGCTCTTAAGACTAAATGTCCTCCGTTTGGTCATGGTGGACGGACACTGAGTCCCTCCCATCCTCCCTCCTCTGGTCGTCTCATTGGTCCTTGGCCTGCCTGTGCCACCTGTCAGTCTCCTGAGGAGACAGGCAATGATGAGCTCCCACCTCACTCAGTCCCTCCTGATCTCTGCTCCTCTTTTCTCCCTCAGTGGATGGAGATGGAGAGCGTCACTTTTGGAAAGAGAGCCAGATCAGTCTATTAAATCAGCCCGTTGATTTTAGCTCTTCCTTTTACCGACAACCTCCTCGAGGAGATCCCAAAATCTTTTCTTTCTCCTGAGGAGAAACTCATTAACCCTTTGCAGACTCACCCTGCTCCCTCTCTTAACACTCTCCTGCTCTCCCAGTTCTGACCTCCTTCTGAACAACTTTCTCCTCATCCACCATCCGACGTACTGACCAGAGAGGCTGCGGTGGAAATATCAGTGCCAAGGCGGTTCCCAACTCTGCTCTGTTGCTATAGCAACAGTAGCAAGGAAGCTGCGGTACTACACCAACCCCACAGCAACCCTCATGTCCTCAGTTGAACTCTACCTTCCATCCTTCTCGAACCCGAACCAATGAGCTCCACAGACACAACCAGCCAGTGTAAGAACTGTTCGGCAGGCCAGTCAGGCTAGCAGGACTAGCCGTCATAGTTAATAGAAAGCTTGACTGGCTGAAGTAGTGTGTGCCACCCTGCCACAAAACTGTTCACTTTTTTGGGGGATAGAGGGATCTAGGCAACATAGAACTAAATAAAATGTTGAGACGAGGGAAATGACAAACTGTACCAGGATGAAACCTCCGCAGTAATGAGGCTTGGATCCAGAGGAGCAGGACTCACACCTTCAAAAGCCATGGCGTCAGTTTGGCCAAGGCACACACAAAACACACGTGACGTCTCACACACAGGACTGCGTTAGCCAGATATCCTGTATTTCATGAATTTGTTAAAGTACTGTACAGATGTTTTGTTCTTTTTAATCATTTGCCCCTGATCTGATTTTCAAAGGGGGGAGCGAGATGCCTACCTACCTGTGTATTTTTGTTGTTGTTGCACAAAGGTGAGGTTACTGTTCACCCTTTCAGTTCACTTGATTCAATGTAAAATGCAGAGAAGTTGCAAATGCTGGTTTTAAAAATACCATATTAAAACTGCAGTAAAGTCATTGTTGCAGCCAACATTTTGAGGATGTCTGGAGTTTTGTATTTTAGTAGATTTAAGAATTTAGTTGCCTTGTTACGATGCAGAGCCCAGATTTTGTTGTGACTGAGTGACAAACCTGAGCTGTTTAGAGTAGATTTAGTGCACTGTTTTCTTTTTCTTTTATCAGGAGGTTCAAGTCTTGGCACTCTTCTCTCAGACAGATCTCAGGTTGAGTTCAATTTGCATCAGAAACAAGAAGCTACCCACCTTGTCTGCACTGTAACACTGCTAGCTGGTCAAGCATCTCCCATTAATTCTGAATGGAGAAAGAGTCAGAAGTATTCAACTTTGTTCCACAGTCTGCATCTGTCGAAGTTTTCTTAAGCCTGTCCATAAAAAGATATTCGGCAGATCAAAAATAATTCAATTTTTGTATAGTTTAATTCAAGCTCCATGAATTGAGATTTTTAAAAAAAATTATAAATATGATTTAACCCCCGAGTCGGTTTGACAGTCGGAAGGCAATGAGACATTTCTCATGTGTCTTCTTTCCTGGTCTCACCACAAGCACACTGAGGCAGATGAGGGGAATCAAAATGTTTTCTCAAAAAAATCAGACATGCCTACGATGTCGGAGTTGAACCACAAGCAGCAGGGTAGGAGCACAAGTGAAATTATTGCCAATGTGCTTTTCAGGAGTTCAGCAGTACACAAGCAGCAAATTGTCTTTCCTCCTGTCTTGGCGTCACCCAAAAATGCTTTTTTCTTTCTCTCCCTCAATGAATTTGTACTAAGTGCATTTACTACCACTATCCATTCTTAACATTTGTATGAATTTATTTGATAAGTTTTGAAATTAAATGTGACCCTGACATTGAACCTGTGAATCTAGCTTTGTTTTAATAATTTACTGATTTGGCAGTTGGAGCTAACAAGTTTGAGTGATTCTGATTGATTCCTGTGAGTCCAGATATTTGATAAAATCTCCCAAACGATCCTCCTCTTAAGTAATTTATATTCAATATTATTTAGTGGAGTTGTAACTGAATACAATATTGCCATTTCTTGAAGGTACTTTTCTTTTTTGAGAAATTATTTTACAGCAAGGAATTAAGTTTATCATGACATGTTTTTGTACCAGGAAAATGACTCATGCGCCGTATTCTGTACTCAGGAAAGTGTTGCAAATACAAATGAGAACATATGGTAATAAATCCCATTTGTCTCTGCAAAACACCAAAGCCCTTTTTTCCAGATTGGAACGAAAGATCAGTGTTTTCTTTTATACACTCACGAGTCCAGTTCGTTTCTATAAAATGTGATTTATTAAACAGCATATACGAGTATTGCATTCCTTGTAGAAAGTGTTACACTGTTCTCTTGGCCCCTTCATAAACACATGACGGTGTGTTCATCTTGACACCTTCCACAGTGCTCTTTAGCTAGGACGAGCTGCTAGTCGGTGTTATCAGCTATGCGATGCACCAGCTGACTCTTCCCTCTGGGAATGCTAACAGCGGAAAACAAGACGGTACACTTGTGCTAGATAATGTTGCCATCATCTCAACAGAGGACTCTCCCCATCAAGTCTTTCACAAGCACTAACCCTGAACTCGGTAATAACTTCAGACCACACGTTGTCGGTTTCACCACATGGCCCATTTATGACTTAAGTCCAGGGATGTGTCCAAATGTCAATAGTTATGGTGAGCAGAGAAATGAGTTATTAATCACAATTGTGCACCATTACTGAGCAAGTGTAGTGTTGCATCTATCAGTAGTGAAGCAGAGCATTGTAAGAATTGTAGCAAGTAGTGCTGTGAACACATTGTTCCTTCCAACGTGGGATTTTTTGACGGCACTCCAAAATGGAAAAAGTACACGTAGTGCACCCACAGTGGGCAAATGAGCACTTTGGACACACCCCAGGTGTGTCTAGTGATGTAAAGTAACAAATCAGGAAAAAGTCAAATAACACTGGCAGCTTGTTTCCTGACTGGTCTGTGTGCTTTTCAGTTCGCCTGACATTTTCTGAACTTGCTCAGTCAAAAAGATCTAACAGACCTTAGAATACTTGTGTGCTCTCATATGAGTGGACACGTACTGGACTTGTACATCCAAAATACAAATGGAGATGTACCTCCTTCCTCTATAGACAGCAATCAAAAGAACTCGAGGAAGGAAGACCTCATACTTGGTATGTTTCTTTGGTCTTTGTTACGTCAAAGTAAAAGATCTGTCCGAAGGAGGCAGTGTAAAGGAAGCCATGTGTTTAACAGATTAACAGCGTAAACAAATAGGATATAAATGAGAATATTGCAGTTGGTGGGGAAGTTATTTCTTAATCACTTCCTCTTTCAGCTTGTCAGCCAGATGTTTTCTCTTCTGCAGCTTCTTCCTCTCCTCAGCTGATATCTCCTGCGTAAAGAGACCAGACCAGGAAGTAGAGTTAACCAGATCGATAAGATAATTATCACTACTTCAAGCTTAAGAGAACATGTTGAGTGAAAGTGAAAAGCAGTAGGAAAGACTACCAAAATGCAACTAAGCACAGGTGTACGAAAGCAGCTGGTGTTGGGAATATGGCTATGCTACGCCTGTATTTTCAGGGTATCAAATAATCAAATACTTATAATAGGGCATCTGCTGGGTCTTAAAAAGTATTAAAAGGTATTGAATCAGAGAGAGTACAACAGCAGCAGAGGGGAGGGAGTACCACACAGCAAAACCATAGTAACATACAAGGCATGAATGTGTACATGTGGTCACATCAGGCAGAGCCAGCTGATGGATCACCTTATGTTTGGTGGAGTTAGCAGAGTGTTGTGCTGGAAGAGGAGGAGGAGGAGGGGTACAGGCCCCATTCCTCTGGGACACTGCCGCCTGACAAGACCAGACCAGGTCAGATACAGACAAAGGGAGATGAAGAACAAGAACCCAATAAATAAGTGAGAAGGATGATTCCAAGAAAAAGAAATAAAAATGTGGCTTAAAGAAAATCTGGTGAAATCAAGGATGTAAAAGATTAAAAATATGACCAAAATTAAAAGTGTGGATTTTTAAGTCTAGATTATTAGGTCCTGGCACAATTTCTTACTGTTGTTACTAAGGGACACAACTCAAAGTCATTGTTAAAATTAAATTGTATGTAGTTTTATGAGGAAACAATTAATAGTTAATCACATCTAACATCAAGTAAAATATGTTTTCCACATTAAGCCATGTTCTTCTTCAACTGGTTAAAGTGTCCTCCAACAGTCAGGTGGTTGATCCTGACCTCTGACCTCGTTGTGAAGGGAACTATAACAGGCTGTAGTTACCGTGGTGGTGGTTGTGGGGGAAGCCTCCTCTGGTGGCTGCTTGGTATTCTGCTGTTCCTTCTTCAGTGCATGCAGCTTGTCCCGCTGCTGACGCAGATACGCTGCCCTCTGCTGGAGCTGCTCCTGCTGAGATGCCAACAGCTCCTGGAGGGAAGTGGAGTACAACTGAAATCATGAAACTGAAATCATGAAACTCAGAATCAACAAACACATTCAGGCCATCTCAAACGCCATGATTGGATGAGCTGTATTTAGTTACGATAAAGATTGTTTAACCCCTGAGTTGATGCCGTGCACTTTTTGAGTCACACCGTGTTGTTCAAGGTGAGTATTTCTGACACAACACACAGGTCTGAGGATGTCAGACGGTGATCTCTGCACAAATTACACAGCTGTTATAACCCCCACTTTCCTATCCCATCCAGACTAGGCGTCTTTATCTTCTACAGTTCATCTCGGATGTACACACTAAAAAATATGAAACCGTCAGCTTCTTTGCTTGATCTTGGGTCATGAGGGAAATTATGCTGTTATGCCAACAGAACTTGTTTTTCCACACAACTGTGCTAAGGTAAACAAGGGGAAGGAGGTGCAACCGGCAGCACATTTTGTTTCTGGTGACAAACACTTTACGGGGACAGCGAGACTTAGCATGTGCATGACACTCAGCACAATACATCGCATGAAGCATTCTGCATCTGACAGTTGCTGTACTGTATGCAGCAGGCTCTCAGACTCACGGTATATGGCTTAGAGAAGCCAGCCTCCCTGTGTGCCTCCTCCAGCAGCGCCTCGGCTACAGCCTGGCTGCTGCTGCTCCTCTGCTCCTTGGAATCAGGACTCGGGCCGACGGAGGGTTCACCAGACTTCACTGGAGCTCTCACTGCCGGAAGGACTCTGGACTCCACGCCATTACTGCCACAAGCTGCACACACACTTTGGTAACTTACAGCTTTGTCAGGTTGGTTGTGTGTTAAAAAATTGATATCATGCTATTAGAAGAAACAGCAAAAAAAGATTAGCAGGACTGCTCACGTGGCTTACTTACTAGACAAACTTAATACGTGAAATGAATCACGAGTTTTCCCGAGATCAAAAGAAAACATGTAAACCGGCCAAGTGTGGCGGGGAGCTTTTAACAAGACAAAAAAGGTGAAGAGTTTGAAGCTCTACTGAGTTACCTAGTGTGGGTTTAGACGTGGAGCTGATCTTAGCTGCACTTCTCACATCTCCACCTCCTGGGGCTGCCGTCTTGCCCTCTACCTTTCTGACAGGTTTGCCGTTGACCTGGAGGTACAGATGACACTGCATCAAACTCAGCCTACTAGAGTAACACGCTAATGCTGGAAAGCAGCAGCTACAACACCACACGCAGTCCACACGTTGTAGACTTGTAGAAACTAGTGTGCCTTACAGAAACTTTCACATTACTGTAGAGAATTTCCGGATACTTTGACCAGATCCTCTTCCTCTCCTTTTGCTGCTACCTGACCAGGCAAGCACACAATTTTATGGTCAACTCAGCTTCTGACAGTTAAGCTCTGACTGATTAACTCGGCAAGTGCATTTAAATGGCCTCAAAATATCTAAAGATAATGTTTCACATCAAATCGTAAAATAGCGTTTAGAATGCAAGACACACTTCCCAATCACCCTGCAGTAAGCCACTGTTTTTAATCTACTGATCAACTACATCTCTACACAAGCAACCTAAGTTACAGGATTTAAAACTACAAAGCTACCACATGACCAACCTACTACGCAGGCTACGAAGCTCAAACATCACCATCTGCCCTCAGGATGCACTTATACCTAGGTTTTGAATATCATGCCAATACTTTGGTCTCGGAGAAAATCCCTGATGCTTACCTGTTAACAAGTCTAAGTCAAGTCCCAAAAGTCTAACAAGAGGAAGTTGATTTTCTACTTAATTCACATATATTCAGTTTTACATTTACCTACCCTTTTCACTCTGTGTTGGCCATAGGTACAGCTGAAATGGTATTAATGCATCCTTAGATTGGGCAGTGAACCGTGGTATACTTATCATTAGGCCACTGATTAAAATGTCTCTACATGGATGGTTCAGTTACCAGGTTCAACTCAGTGGCAGTGTTTCCGTTCACTAGTCTGGCTTGGTGACCATTACTGCTGCTCTTGTCACCATTCCCATCAGCTTTGGCCTTCGCATTGGAACAAACAGAACAGGCGAGGGGGGGGTACACATGCAAAACTTGTGTTGATGGGAGATAAAAGTCCGGCAAAGGCAACGCAGTGATGCTGCAGGTTTTACAGATGGCCTTATTTGACTCCTACAGCTCATCACCTTGGCAGTGTCGCTCTGTTGGCTGGGAGCAGAGGTGGCATTCTGGGCTTCACTGCTTTCTGCCATTGGCTTGTCAGAGCAGCTGCTGGAGGTGGAACCAACCTCTTCCTCTAGTAGCAGCCTCCTGGACATTTCCTCATCATACTCCTCTTTTGACTTTCTGAGGACAAAGTAGCAGGAGAGAAAAAGAAAGTGCCTGGTTTTACTACAGTTCAATAATTAGATTTGACTGAGGGCTAATTGTCTGATGTTCACAATTTTCACAAATTAGCCCAAACAAAAGTAATTTCTTTGGCAAAGCCTGAAATATCTGAACTGGTCCTGCTACTGTAGCCTAGGTGTGACAAGAGACTAGTTAGACTAGAAACTAGAATAAGACACCAGCGTCAGGGATTTCCACATGATGGCCAAGTTATGCCCGAGCTTGCTCAGAGAGATCACCAGGGCACCACACACAGATCCTTTAATTTGATTTATTTATTTATAAGTACTTAAATTCCCTTAAAGGAACCTTTCCCAAAGCATTTACCACCAGTAGGTGTGCAGATAGCGATCATGTAAAAGAGACAGAAAAGAATGGTATTATATCATTTTTATTTTTTTTTACAAACAAACAAAAAAAAAAAGAAGCTGTACAAGAACAAAATGTCACCATGATAGGTGTTTGATGAAACGGATAACAAAATTAAACCCGGATTATGCCAAAACTACCATAATGACTATTTCTCAGTGATGGTGGCTTTGTGACAGTCTTTTCGCAGATGCTCACAACGAGAGTCGCATGTGACTATTGACTATAGACTGTTTTTTGCAAAACAGTAGCATCATTTAAATGTAGCAATCAGAGTAAGTCTAAAATTGAATCACAGCATAGTTACATTTCAGCATTTTGATCATAGTCACTCTAGCTGTTACTACTTGGCAGAAATCTTTTTAAGATTTTTAAAGGATGGTCTGAGATGTTGATAGCGATTATGCTACATTTGGACTGTCAGTCAAAAAAAACCCTTATATTTCAATGGCACTCTAACCAGACCTAAGACCTGTGATCTAACAGAGTTCACAGCATTTGAGAAAAAAGCATTTCTATAAATCATGTTGATTACTTAGAAATATCTATTTAACAAAAGTAGTACAGTAAATTAAGTTCTCACACAAACACCCAAAACCGCTGTGCATCTGTCATGTCAGTATAGAATGAAAGTCAACTTGCAGACCTGAAACTTGCATGAGATTGGTAATCCAAATCCATCACAGTAAACATTTAGTCAAGGTATGTTATCAGTACATGTTAATGCAGTTGCAACTATTACTTCATGGCGCATTCGTAGGGAAATCAGTTGCAGAGAAGCATTGTATTGACAGTGTGTCTGGAAGGGAGGATATGCAGGAGAATGCAGTGGTGATAAGCAGCCATGGTACCCTGGTAAGACAAAGGGGATAGAAATACTATTTTCCTCAGTTACATGTTTAGTGTCAATCTCTCCACCCCGAATTAGCTGGACCCAAAGGAGCTTAACTGCGGTCCCATTAGACTCCGTGTGTTCTACTTGGTCAGGCTGCCACTAGGAAAATCCCATTAGAGAGCAGGGGCAGGAGCTCCTAGAAACCTGGGCACATACACACAGGCCTACAAACATTGCCCACGACTGCAACCTTACAAAGATGATTTTTGCCAGCATCAAGAGAGTAAAAATTCAAGCCACACGAGGATGAGATATTAGCTGGAAATAACTCAAGACCTGACAAAAAGACTGTCCATCTTCCAGGACAGGATATGTAAGAAATTAAAATCTTTGTTTCAAATGCAGATTTTAATGTTATCGTGGCTCCCATGCGATGAAACTTCCAGCCATTGCAAAGACTTTTATGTGTTTAAGATAACCTTTTAAACAAAGAGCGTGACGCAGAGTACGATAGAGAGAGAGAGAGAGAGAACAAGTGACTTACTTGAGAACTTCCTGCAGGATTTTCATCTCTTGCTGCTGCAGCTCGGTCATCACGTCCACGCCATCGGTCAGACACTCTGGCAGGGCCCCTACACACACGAGCATATGACTTGCAGCTATATCACGAGTGTTTTCCTGTTGGCCTTTGGGTGTATGCGCGTGCGTTAATCGAGCCTACCGTTGGTTTCTTTAATGAGCCTGAGGGCTTGAAGCTGCAGCTCCATGTTCTTCTGGACCATCAGTGAGCGAAACATCTGGAAGTCATCTGTGGCCACAACTGGCTGGAACACCGACTGAACAACACAAACAACTTAATAAAAAACCAGAGCAATTCACTGTACCCAATGCCGTCATCATTCAGTATGTTAATTTAAATACTAGATATTGTTTTGGTATCAAACACATCCAGAAGGCTAAACCTTACTTTTGCAAAGCTACACTTCCGTCTTGTCAAGCTCAATGAGGTCTAAAAAATATTCCGTCACAGGAAAACAATCGAGATATTGACACGTTTCAAAACCTTTGTTTGATATCGGTTCAGTATTTCAGACAGGTTCTCCACTGTTATTTTTTTCTTTGGCTCAGATGCAAATTCTGTGCTTGAATTTTTCCAGAAACAGGTCTCTGCTACTTTAGATTAGCTTGCCCTAAACAACAAAGAAGAAATAACGCTCAGTGTTCCTATTAGGGTTATCTTGCCCTGTTAGAACCCTTGTAGAGCAGCACAGGATGTAGAGTACTTCCAGCACGGTAGGCACTCAACTCAAGTCCCTACAAAAAATAATCTGTTAGTAAAGAATGGTACTTAGGCCTAATCTTTCACATTAGCTTCCTGTCGGTAGTCGAAGGTCTGTCTCCCATCTAGGCTAATGCTAGGCAAATCTTTCTGACCGACCTTAAATACACGTTCAGTGTTCTTAGCACAATTCAACCGGGTCACCAGCTTCTCAGTCTGCATGCTCGGCTTCTCTCTCTCTCTCTCCTCCCTTTGTCAGTCTCTCTTACCCTACACTGCTTCTGCCTGAAGCCCCAAAACTACAGAATATCCCGAAGGTTTAATTATTTTCTCTATTCTCTTTTTCGTTGGTGAAACACATCAACACCAAAAAAACTGAACTTTTGATGACATTCTTATCAGAATATCGACTATTTTGCAGCAACTGGTCTTTCGTCTGCTAGGTGTATTTTTTCAAATTGAAAATTTACGAGAGTACCGCATGTAAAATCCAAAACATATCAGTGAATTCCCTCTCTGTTTCTGAGTGTAGAGGCAGTCTTAAATATACACTCAAACACACAAATGAAACACATTTGAAACCTGAGCCTTATACTTTCATTTATAGCCTTTTCTCATCAGGACAACTATTATGTTTCTCTGATTTTATGGCAGTGCTTGACAAAGCTTTAGTTTTCTGGAGGCCCTGCTATCCAGGATACAAATGTAAAGCAAGCAATCTCTCACATAGCTGGCACAACAACACAAAAAGGAGAAGAAACGCAATTTAGGCCTTTGTATTTTGTGTTACAACACGAGATAGTTTTCTGAATGGGCAAACTTCTGCTTCTGTTAATCTTTTTTTTTTTTAGACTTTAACCTGCTTTACAGACATTAGGTATTTATCTCAGTGGTAATTAATGAGATCTAAGTCTCCTGAGGATTGCGATTAAATCCAGATGTCCATCTCTGCCAACCTGGCACAGCCACGTTACACCTACTGATCAGTGCCAAGGAAACACTAATGATAGAGTGTAAAATGTTGAACTGTAAGTAACACCTTAAAATTCTTATTCAACTAATATAACACACTTTAAAACCTCGTGCCTTTTAAAAAGATGTTGGCTCAAACAGCCTGGACGAACAGTTACAACACAGAAAACACAGCTTTCATCCATGGCAACTTAATGCGATGGAAGTGCATGTCTGGCATGTTGGCCCAGCGGCACCAACACCATACCATAGTCCATGCTTTCTACACAAGAATATAAATGTGCACAAACACGAGTAGGCACCTCTGGCAGAGTTGGCAGCTGTTGAGGGAAGGAGCTCGCCCGTTTGCCGATGACCTTCCAAACACAAGGTTTACTTCCCGACCTTTCTGCCGCTTTTTCAGAGCCTCATCAGGCACCGCCAGCTTATTGCCTCCACCGCAATGGATGGAGGAGGGACTTACATTTTCACACCTGTTCCATCTGTTTCTCTGTGTCTGCTTCTTAACAAGACAGTTTCCAAACTTGCATGTGCATTAGCAGCGAACCTTTTCACAAAAGAACTGAACAGTCGGGAGTGTTCTGCAACATTTGACTAAAATCAGAGGGTGGGTTCAGGCAAATAACTTCTGATGAAAATCTGCTGCTCGGGACTGACCAGTTGCATAGCTATGGTGGAGGTTTGCACTCTGCTCAGTATAATAATACATTCAGGACACTGCTTGGGCAACAAGTCGTGGCACTTAACTAGGACAAATCAAACTCTAGTTTAGGATAAAAACACACATGTGGTTTTTGCTGATTCATCAGAAAAACAACCCCCTCTGCCTCAAAGGAGGAGAGACCAGCTACTGTTTGGCACAAAAAGGCAGCATGAGCGGCGGGGTTGTGTAAGCAAATCCCATCCTCGAATTCCCCAATCGGGTTTGCGAACAGGGGGCTTAACCTACCTGCAGAGTTCTGGACTTGGCTAAAGGAGAGGTGCATGCGTCCAGAAACTGCTGCTCGTCGATGCCAACCTCCTGCATGTAATTATCTAACAGCTTCTCCACCTGCAAAAGCAAAGCAGCTTACGTCAGCCCAGCCTGGCGAGTCAGCAAATGTACAACTACTAGTGAATAACGCTGACGAGGCCAACGCACGCAAACAGTCGCCGTGTTCGGCGCATGTGGCCCAGCGGCTGCACTCACCAGTTTCTTATACTGCAGATGGATTTCTGTGTATGACAACTTGTTTTCGTCTTCGTCGTCAAAAACTAAAGGAAAAAAATGGGGCCAAATACATCACATTTGTATTGTTAGTAATTCAACAGTCGCAGCGTGGCCACAGGAGGCGCACCTCTGTGGCAGCTAAGGTTCCTAGCTAGCCAGCTAGCTGTCGTGCCGCCGTCACCGTCGCTGTGGTCACGACTTGCTGCCTTTATCGTCACCTGTGTCCTGCGCGGCTTTAATGTCGAGGCAAAACGCGCATTAGCGTCGCAACAAGGACGCGTATTAAGTAAAGCGACCAAGTTACCAGGCGGTGGAAACAAAAAACAAACAAAAAAAACATATTACAAAAATATACGTCGACAAAAACGTCGCGGTCGCAAGTTAGCGTTAGCTTAGCCACCGCGCGGCTACCGGACAGGCTTCACTGTGCAGCCAGAAGAAGACCGAGCCTCGTCTTTTTTTTTTTACCTGTGCATTTGTTTTCCATAAAGTCCGTGACAGGAATGAGCCAGTCGGGACTTCCCAGGTAGCCAACGATGCTCTCCACAACCCACTCGCAGTCGTCCTCAGCCATGTTGGCTGCTGCCGTGTAGCGCGAACAACGACGAGCGCAGCGACGTCGTTCGGTCCAGCTCCGCGACACCAACTGAAACAGGTGGGAAAAGACATCTGGTTTACTGTCCTCCGGGAACGAATCGGCGCCACAGTCCGTCGCGGCGGCTGCGTTGCCCCGTCTGGACGGGACGGCACCGGGACTCCCGAGACGAAAGGCGCACTCGCGAATTGGCAGGAGACTGTGGCGACGCCTAATCGGTTGCCACGGTAACCTTTACGTCAGCCCGCTGCCGCGCGAGCCCAGGCAGGTTGCAGCTGACGCAGGACTCTCTGCAGCCGTCGCCTCACTTCGCACCACCTTCCCCCTTTTGTTTCAGCCGCATGCGGCCACAACGACACCTTTATGACTGCATGCATCTACGCAGCATCTGGGGATCTTACAGGTTTGAAAGTATGCAATCACAGTGCTGGAGCAAGCATTCACATCCTTTACTTGGGCAATGCGACACGGTACAAGTACTCCACTACAAGTAAAAGTAGTGGAGTATTACAGAAAAACGGCCCGTGTGACTATTATACTATTATATGTTAGAACATTACATATTTATTGCTGATGCATTAATGTAAAAGTGGGATTTTACTATTATAGACGGTTGAAGTGGAGCAAATGTTTTGCCTATTTTGTCCGGAACTGCAGCTAATGATTATTTTGGTGGATTCGCCTGCTGATTATTTTTTTTCATCTTCACCAATGCTTATGTAACCTATAGTGCAAACACACAGCGTGAACAGGCTGCAGATTACAACATGTGGTGGAGGCCAGCTGTCATCTGTCACTCACAGTCTGCACAGCTTTGATAGACTGACTGTAGGAGCATGTTCAGGAATAATAAATGTTTCTATTGGGAGTCCTCTGAGTGGTGTCTCATACATTCGCATTCCTCAGCAAGTTTGTAAGTTGAAGGAGGCTATGACTTACCAGTAGTGCCACTTTAACTTTATAGTAAATTGGGTTCTCTAGTGTGGTGAATCAGGTGAATATTATTGGTAAATATTATGGCTCACCTTGAATGCCTGTAGTAATTTTTTTTGTCATGATAATGCACTGTTTATCCCATTCCATTCATTTTCATATGATTTCATTCCACTAAAGCTAACTGGATTTCTTGTCTTCGTCGTTTGATTGGCGTCTTCCAAACCACACCTCTGGCCATGTTTCATACTATGTCATTTCCTTTCCTGTGTAAGTAGGTGCCTGTAAAGAGTGCGTAGACGCACACATCACTAATTTATGCTTGCCATTGCCAGGGAGGTGTAGTTATATTGAACTTAATCTTAACTTAAATCTTAACTTAATCTGACTGATAAAATGTGTTTTCAGATAACAGATTTATGTAGGCTTACATCTTTAAACACATCAGCTTCCCTCTTGACTGTATCAAGGATATTCCAGTGTGATTAGGTAATATGCTATTTACTTATTCATATAAGTTTTGTTACACCATTAAATCATCTATGAGGGTAGTATTAGTCTGCCTTTAATATTGTCCATTTTGGATATTTCAGGTCTGGCTTTACTCTTCAGCAATTGGTAACAAAAACTCTGAATTTACTGGCTATGTAAAACAAAGAGGAAGGGCTCATTACCATACAAGAAAGGATTTAAGGCAACCAGCCTGTCACGTTAGTGCATCATTTTCTGCCACCTACTGGCGTGGGCAAGATGTGTATGATGTGCGTGTACCTGTGAAACAAAGAACTAAATATTTATGTCTCGTATTACTGTAGCTAGAGGCCAGTCCATTCAGGCTGCATATATAGGGCCTGACTGACAGCCACACTGCAGTGATGTACTAAGGATTAACTTCTGAGGTAAGCCACCCTGCTTTAATTAACGTGGTAGGGAAACAAGTCACTTATACTTAAACACACACCCACACACAGACACAAAAAGCTAAGAGTTCTTTATTAAGAGTAAAAACTTAGCGATCAGATCATTCAGTTGTGTGTATTAACGAGGGTATTCAATAAATATACATTCCTTCTGTATTGTTTTAAAAGGTATACAAGATTTCATTATGATCATTATCTCTAGAAAGGCCTATTGCTACTGTGCACAGTTCATAAGGGCAGGGCATGCAAGCAGCAGTCATGCCGAAACACACAGAATAAAGGTAGACAGTAAAAAGCTTTTGCAGTGAGCATTTAAATTGAACCCGTCATCAATAGTGCTTCATTCTGTTTAACTTTGCAGCAATGACCTCAAAGCCATCTACCCTTCTGACTTCAAGGAAAACAGTATCTTTCACAGAGTATTCAGTGAAAAATGCTCAATTTTCTTTAATCTCATAGGAGGGGTGGACAGAAACACTCCTGTTGTTGTTTTTTGGCTGGGATTTTGTAATTTGCATGTAGCAGATGGTAAACCCGTTGCTGATTTCAAACCTTGGCACCTGTGTACTGTGTGTTCTGAGTTCCAGAGCTACAATAAGTGCCTGTTGAAGATATGCCATTAAAAGGCCCTGGTCTGCTAACAGGAAAATAGTCACTGGTTTCAGTTTTCTAAATCGTTTGAAAACAGATAATTGTCCAAGTAATGTACATGAAGGCCTGGGTACAGGGTGCATTAGCGGCGTTCCTGGCCCGCAGTGTGACAATCATAGATAATGGCAGCATAAAGTGGTGAATCTGACTCCAGACCAGCTGTCAGATTACAAGAAATATAGTGTACAAGAAAATATATGGACATTGTTATTGAGATAATGCTCTTCAAGGTCTACTCACCCTGTACGAAGAAACAAATAAAGCAGACTGTGTTTTTATTCATGGATGTTTTAGTGTTATGTGTTATGTGTTAGTGTTTAGTGTTTAGTGTTAAGAGTTATGAATCAGTTTAGGGATAAATGAATGGCTGTGTCTCACACAGAAAGAGAGAAAGGGTTAAGGCACACCTCACCTCAAACTAAGAAGTAGTAACTATCAACATAATTCAAGTCCAACTTTAGTAGGAAAATTACTTACAGCTTACTTACTATGTCGCTGCCTTTTATACATTTTATAATAATTGACAAATAAACAGTTATTGTGAACCAACAAGTATTCTTGATCAAGGCTGGTCTTTAAAATAATCATGTCATTTGCAGCAGATAAGTGAGAAGACATGTTCTTTCTCAGGAAATCCTCTAGGTGGCAGATGTTACCCATCATGACTAGATTCCAGTCGTCAAGTGTTGTGTTTTTGATGGACCAATGTTTGATTTGGTCCATCATTTGGTCAATGATGAAACACCAGATTATGTTAAAAATGAAGCATTTTACAAGGAGTATATTTGAATTCAAGCAAGTTCCTAACCTTGAGAATATAATAGTTAAAATTAAGCATTTTCCAAACTTTCAAGACTTTGTATGAACTCTGTATATCATTTGCCACAATGACTGTTTGTAATTCCTTCCTGTTACAGCTAAACCTTGTATGCATTCTTACTGTAAGCTTCAGTTTTCTGGCAGAATTAAAGTATTCAATTGTTCTTCCTACTAAGTGAAGTCAGACAAAACACCGATAACACCTGTGCTGCTTTCACTGTTGAATATATCACTACGTAGCTCTCTCTGGAAATGTTTTCCTGCCTCCTTGATTAATGGCTTTGGGAGTTAAAAATGCTTTCATTTCATACATTATAAACCCACAAGCAAAGTTGCAAAAAAGTTGCACTCACAGCAAAGAGTGTGTAAAGGCCTTAAAGTGACATGCAATCATTCAAAATGCAAATGAAAGTCCCTACACGGTATCAGTCAAGGGTAAATTTGTAATTTTCTTTTGCTAACAATCAGGTATAGGGGCATGACATTACAGACCACCATGTCCTTGAGGTTAAACTGCAGCAACTGTTAAGCTCTGTTAAAAATTCATTGTATTGATTTGGCTGAGCACAAACCCTCTGGCCCCTTCTTCTAATTGCTCCTTTTGTTCAATAAGTCACAACATCACATTTGCAGAATACTATAGATAGCCATTCAGTTCCTCTTCTTTTCCTAGGATTTGTATATAGGAACTGGAATGATTATCTATAAGGGCCCTTTCAGATCAATAGCCCCTCTTCCTCCAGGGAAAAATATCTGTCTTCAACTAATGATGGCTGACTGAAAATTCCAGACCATAGAACATTTGGTGTTATGTGATAAACACAGTGGAATAGGTGCATCATCTAATTCAATTAGGACCTCCATGAAATAAAACATTTTGATATACACCGTCCTGCTCTGGAGAGATATACTGTATGACGCATTGTGTCCTGGATTATGAAACCACTCTGTACAGCATTTAGTGCTTGTAGCTATTTAGATTAAAACATGGCGGACATTATTTGATCAAATCCCTTTGAAGGCCCAGTTCCTCAGGATGCAAAATTATGTTATCTGGTTATTTCCATTATAGGACTAATGGCAATGTTCATCAATGTCAGTGTGCTTTTTTGAATGAATTTGTAATCTTGACTCCTCCTTGCAAACACTTAAACCCGTTAGAGGGGTCTGTGTTATTATGTGTCAGTTCTAAATACATTTAAAAGCAGCAGAAAAGCATTGATTCTTCTTGTCTCTTCCCGTCTAGTGACACAGCTGAATAAATTATGTGGAAGGGCCACATGGGGTTTGCTGTTTCTATTAATGTCAGTTGACCTGAGGATATAGTTTATTAAGCTGATGTACCTGTCTGTTTCAGGTTGATTTGGTCTGGGATGAAGATCTGAAGTCATCAGTGGTAATAAATAAGTTATAATTTTATAAAGTAATATTTGAATAAACAGTAACTTACTCAGAATACTTCTGGAGATGCACAAAACTATTTACAGGAGGGCAAAATATCCACTGCCAATTTGAGCACAGAGTCAATAAGAGATCCACAACACACAAAGATGTGTAGTATTTGTAATGCTAAATGTAGCTAGTGTAGCTACATGTGCTGTGCTGCCTCCCTTCTCTGCTTGGCCATGCAGGTGCCATTCCCCCTTTTAAAGGGTGATAAATTATGACTACCACCAACAGCTTAAGTGACATACAATAATTAGGCAATCAATAAAGGTTCTTCTGTTTCCTTTGCTTGAGAGACCTCAACAAGGAGAGAAAAAGATTAAATAAGTAAGGTTGAAAGTTATTATTACAGTATTTCATCTAAACCAAAATGTTTTGTTTTGATTCTTAAAAAATCCATCTAAAGTGCCAGAATTTCCTTCCTGAGTTCTTCCGTGCACAATAAGTCCTGCAAACCAGATATTACTTAAATCTTCAAAGTGTGTTTTTCTTCTTCAAAATGGAAATAATATGCTACAAAGACCCAGTGTGTTAAGTCCGTTGTTACCGGAAGAGAGCAGTTTGCCAAACATCACTCAGTGAAAAGGAACCTATCATGCTTTGAGGTCACAGGAACCTGCTGGAGATCTCTCTGCTGCCGCTGCTCTCAGCCGACTGACTGGGTCGATCCATTGGTTTGTCATGGTAATCATCTTTGATTTGTATCTGTCTGTTGTCAAGGTGACTCATTTTGACTCGCCCCCTCTCTTGGTAACTGTCTATAATTGGCACATGTACATTAACCATGCCTTGGTGACTAATTTTGCTTAGTCTGTCGTCATGGTGCCGTGTTTTAGCTGGCGTCTGTCCATCATCTTTGTGACTGTTTCTCATTGGTGCAGGTCCGTTATCGTGCTGGCCTGTTCTGATAGGCACTGGTCCATTGCCCAGGTGGCTAGCTTTGCCTGGCCCCAGCCTGCTGACCTGGTGCTTGTTGCAGATGGTAATCTTATTGGCCTGCAGCGAGCGGGTGTAACGTGAAAACCAGTCCCTCTCAAACGCAGCCTTTACCTGCTCCACCACTGTAGAGTTCCTCTCCTCGATGCCCTCTGGCTGACTGATCACCAGGCCTACTCCTGCATTAAAGCTAAACTCATTCCCCAGCCAGTTTAGGTTACCTTTCAGGACACAGAGGAAGAAGAAGAAACAAATGCGTGACCACAGTTTCATGTCAAAAGATCTTACAACACAACAAATAAGACCAAGAGGATCAAATAACAAGCAGAATTTTTAAATATTGCCATGTAGTATCAGTGGATAAATATACTTCATCAAAGACTCCTCTGCTCTTTAAAGTGGTCTGTTTTCAACATTTTAAAATACATTTTTAATAAGGAATCGTTGACCATTTTAGGAAATGCTTTGGCCCCTTACTGAGAGTTACAAGATGAAGATCGACAGCAAAGAAGAGTGGTATCGATCCTCTCATCTCACTCTCAGAAATAAAAGTAATAACCATACTTCCACAAACGCTGAACTGTTCTTTTAATCCAACTGAAAACGAGATCTGACGGATGCGAGCAGAAGCAAGTAGGACACGGTCATAAAGTCTAGTCGAGGAGCTCACCTAAATAAATGGCTCTGTCTGTCACCATAAACCTGTTGTGGTTTATTCCCTGGAGACTGCCGTCCCTCTGCACTCTGGGGTTGAAGGACTTCTGCACACACACACACACACACACACACACACACACACACACACACAGAGTGGTGCAGTAAGCATTGATAAAGTATCTGTAGTGTTGAAAACAGTACATAGTAGCCTTGTACATACAGCTTCCAGTGAGCAGTTAGCCTGCTCCATGCACAGACTCCTCAGGGACCAGATGAAGTTGAAGGTAAGTGGATGAGTCTTTTCCCAGCAACTTATCAGCAGACGAACCCGGACATTCCTCAGAATCAGAGCCTCCCGGATAAGACCGTCGATACGAGACCAGTACCTTGGCACAGGTACAAACACACACACAAATGTGGGCACACGGCCAACTGGACGTGCAGGCATACACAGAGTTTAATCACTTGAATCAAAGCATGCTTTTGATATTAAATATCTGCCAAAGCATCCCAAAGAAGGCAACTCCCAACAGCGGCACAGGAGTTCTAACCTGTGAGCGTTGTCGCTGACGAGGGGCAGGTAGTCGATGATCGAGATGTATATGAAATGGCGCGCCTCCTGGATGACCTTGGAAATGGCTTCAAGATCATTGCTGCGATCTTTCGGGATGAAAACATCCGGGGAGCTCTGTGATCAGAGGAAGAAAGACAGCTAAGACAATTAGGGAGTGCTGGTGTTGGGTGATGAGAGGATGCAACAACCGGTGACTGTCCACTCCTCTCTGAAGAAACATGACACATGAAAGATGGTCAGAGCCTTGTGTAAACAGATGTTTATTTGCACAGGGACTCAGAAAGAAATCGTAATATGCAGAATTACCATCATGATCCTTAACACGGTGATCATAACAACCAACTCAGCTCTCATCATCACTATTGTTCACCAATGACCATTAGGATTTGATTGTCTTTGCTTTATGTGGGTGTGTGCCTTGTACATGGCTGTCATTTTAAAAGCCTTGAAGTTTCAGTTTTAACTTCTTGCTGGCAGGCACCTGTGAATGTGTGTGGGTGCTTTGTGTAGGTATTAATCTTCTAGAGATAAACAGTCCATCCATATCTGCTGTTTGACACCGCCATCACTCATCTCCAGGAAGAAGATGACACAGAAAGAGGCAGGTGTCCTGCAGAGCCACTCTATAATAAATATACTCTCCCACCTAACTGTCGCCTCCACTGGAGATGGTTGCTACACTTGAGTGTGCTGTACACATTTGCACCCTTCACTATTTAAAATGTTTCCTGTGTCTTAATTTCCACTGATATGTAAATTGTTTCTGATATTTGGCCTTTTTCATCGCAGACATTTTGACTTGTGTTTGCAGGAGTCAGACAGTTGAATCAAATTTAAGTAATGGGGGGCTCACTTCCATTAGCTGTCCCAGGAAGCCATGCCAAAAACTAAAACTATGAAACCAGCTCACCTTAACACAGCCGTTATTAATGTTATTAATTACACCTCAGCATTTCCCGATTTAAGATGTCAGAGTGTCGTGAAAAAGGACCGTTAGTTCCCAACAACTAACATCAAACACTGAGCTTACGTTTCAGTGAACAGTCTGCTCTAACGTCCCATTTTAAATGAATTATATGAGCCACAAATTATATGCTTTTGAGTGTAAGTAATGGAAGGGAATTGAATGCTATAATCAAATATAGCTACATTCTGGTTGATTAGGTGTACTTGAGCCTGTAAATTAAAACGTCAGATAATAAACATTGGTTGCAGAGTTAAGAAATGAACAGATGTGTCAAGTTTAAAATGTTTACGTTACTGTAAGCATCACTTTAAATAAATGCTTTGGCTTTTGAAATCTAACTCTTTTTTTCAAGCCATCTGCTTTACTTGTGCAGCTGATACAAAATGCCTCCTAAATTATGGGATGGCATGTTAACTTTGTCCTTGACGTATCCACCAGGAGTCCACCAGACTACATATTGAAAGCAACGCTAAAATAGAACAAGAGTTTTCCTTGAGCTAATTTAAAGTGCAAACTGATGCCATGCCACTTACAGAGATGTAGGCCTGAGCCTTTGTGCTGTTGAGAGTGAACTCCAGCGGCGTGTCTCTGTTGAAGAGGGCAAAGACCCGCTTGGACCAGAATGAGGGGATGAAGTCTTTATACTGGAGCCCCCAGTAGAGGCTGAACACTCTGTGGAGGTCCAGAGCCAGACAGCTGCAGTTGTACACCAACACACCCAGCTCCTTCCTCTGGAGAACAAACAAAATCTCTGTTAGATCACCATGAGCATGGAGACAGCCATATTCTATACTTAATATTATCATTATTACTTCCAAGATCGTCAAAAGAAATGCTGTTGATCATTTCCATCAGGTTTCCTGTCCAAGTAATCTTAACCTGTCTGTTTCTTATAGATCCATCCACCTACACAAACCCACAGCAGACACCTTCCGCTTGTCAGGCCACAAGCATCCACAAGTTTTATCCAATTACAGGCTGTTATTTCCCAACACAGGCCTTCACCCATCGTCACAGCAACAGCAGAAAATGACAAGACAATGCAGTGGTTCTTCTCTCTGTTCTCAATTTTCTTTCTATGGACTCTGCTGCATTGTCATATTAAAGAGGCACTTCTCGGTTTCATAAGCAAAGTATTTCTTAAGAAAGCTTAGATCTTTTTTAACACAACCTATTTTAACTCCCTCAAAACACACCAACATGCACTCCAAGATAGACTAAAAACACAGTCCGTAATTTGACTTGTCATGTACATTTTTCAACACCTAATACTGGATTGTGAATGTATGACTTAATAAGTATGAATTAAATTTTTTAAGAATTAATGTCAGAATGCATTGGGTGGCCACCTTGAGCTCTTTGCAATTCATCTTTCTAAATCAAAGCCCTTTGTATCTCTGGGTGTCTAAAGATAGATGAGTCTGCCTAACAAATGGGTAATATAATGAACCACGCAAGAAACTCGGCTTGAAGATGAAAGAATGGCCACTGTCTATTTTTGGAAACCACTCCACCTTGCATGCCCTGATACCAAACCCACCCATCTGCACCTTTTTGAAGAAGAAACTGACATGTAACTTATGCACAAACACATCTCTTCAAATGTGTTTTGATGGGGTTTATACATTGTAATATGTGTCAGTAAATATATTAATTGAATCTTATAATATATTTTATAAAATCAAAATATAATATCTGACAAATGCAAAATGTCAGCCCCTGTAAACATCTACTTTGAGCAATTATTAAAATTAAAGGACTTTTGTATTAATTAAGTAAATTAATTGATCTTGATACCACTGTAAGTTATTTCAGATGATGCCATTTTCAAGAGGGACACCCGTTTGCATAAGAGACCCGTGAAGAGCTAGTAGAACATTATCAAAGCACTTTACATTAGGGTATACAGAATTTGTTATGTAATCAAATCTCATGTAAATCTGTTGGATACAAAATGACAACAGAGGGTGTACATTTTGCATAATTTGTGTTTACACAAAGAATTTACAGGAATGAGATCATGATGTTGCATTTTCTCAGGCGACTCTGCCACAGCCTCTATTCTTGTGTGCATCATTATGAATATGACTATGTTTAGGGAGGGATGTGTCTTTCTGTGTGCGCTGTGAAGTGTAATGGATCTTGGATACTGTGGCTAGAGATCTCCAGTCCATGCTGGCGCTGCCGATGTAGAAATGTTTCCTGTCGACCACCCAGAAGGAGGAGAGGAGGCGGCCTTTGGTCAGCGCTGTCATGTTCACGTAGTGGACCTCAGCATCTGGAAATGGAGAGTGAGAGAGTTAAACAGAAACAGACATCAACTAAAAGACAAAGGGCAGTAAGAAAAATAAATTAAATGGAAGTTACATGTGAGACAAGGAGAGGGATAAAGGCAGATCTGGACAAAAACAAGAAAATGAAACACAAAGATAAATGAAGGGGAAGATGGAAAGAGCGTGAGAGACAGAAAGGGCTCAGCACGACAAATAGGAACAGTCAACAGACTAAACAGACAGAGCTTAGCAGCTGCATGTTTGAACACAGAATGCATAATACAGTGAGAGTGAGAGCTGACTGTGTCTGGCGAGGGTCCTGAGCTCATCCGAGTCGATCATCCCGCTGGAAATCTTTAGCTGGATACCTTTAGCTTTCAGACCCTGCAGCCTGGACAGCAGAGCCCTGCCCTAAGGGAAAGAAACGCATCATAAAACCTCTGCTGTCACATGAAATTCATTCACTGTGTATTCAGACAAGATTCTTGTGTCTTTTGTGTAATATTGTGGCACCATCAGCAACCATTTATGGACCTTTCTTTGTGCTACATTTCCCAGAGGTCCTGTGTCTGCAGCCAGCAACTGTAACGTCTAGTCTCTTTTTTAGTTTTGATCGATTATTCATATTTATGGGTGACACTTTTCACTGTCGTGATAGCTACCTGTGTTCATTCTAAGCTCCCAATGACATACTTCCCACTGAAGAACAACAAAGTATAATTAAAAAAATCTTTTGAAAGATTTGTTTAAAATCCAAAGACTTTCCAGTCTTGAAGGAGTTTTCTCTTTTTCACAAAACTAAATTACACTGGAATAAGTGGCTCTTTCCATGAAGTGCACTGATGAGGTTAGTAAATAGAGATAAAGCCATCATCCCTTACTGAATTTTGTTAAATGCATTAAAATCAGGAATGATATGTAGATATAGAGAAGCAGAGTTAGAGAAGGACTGAGGCAATTGAGATGTGAATCTGATAAATTGGGCTTCATTTCAATATCCGGAAAATGTATCTAATATTTTGTGTGTCTGATATTTTGTTCCATCAGTACAGATCATTTTACACCAAACCTGCCAGAGGAGACACTGTTGACATTGGGAAATGTGTTGTGTCATAACACGGTGGAATTTCATAGAATGGCATTTACAGCTCTTTTATAATAAAGAAATTTGAATGAATTGGCACTGGACTGATTTTATCAAGTTCATATCTGATAATGTCATCAGGGCTATTTCAGCTTGGAGAGAGTTTTAGCAGAAAGCCTGTGTTACAAACTAGGGATGTGGAGATTGGAAGTCATGCAGGGAGTGAATATGCCATTAAGTTGAATTATGGGAAATGGAGGATCCAGTGATTGTGAGCATTATATTTCTACCTAAATCAGAATATCTCAGGCTCTGCTGTCTCAATTCTGATGCAAGTCCCCCAATTTTATGCAAATGTACTAAATGAGTGCCTCTTTAAAGTGTGGTATACACACATCCCTATGCTTGTAAGAGAAAGTCTTACATATGATGATATTGGCAAGTTTGCTTTCAGGTTTGTACGCAGAAAGTTAGAGATGAGTGAAAGAAAGTCTGAGCAAAAGTGAAGTGAAGCCGAACACCATTCAGTGTCTTTGCAGATAGTCAGCAACATCACCATTCATGTAGCACTGACATGTGAGGGAGGCTCATTGACTTGCATTTTTCTATCATTTGAGGCGATAAAGCTGACATTGTCTTTTTTAAACACATGATTTTGAGTTGACTACAGCTAAACGTTTGGGTGTCACAGAATTGAGTTATCCCAATTTAAACCAAGTCTGCAGAACAGACAGCGATTGTTCTCTTCATGCTTTCAAAACAACATTTTCTTTTAACTTAACTGATGTTCACGATATTTAACACCCAAACAGACATGCACTGCACATGCCTGCTACAACAGCATCTCTACCTCTTGTAAATGTGTCAATACACTATATTACATTTTCTGCTCCAGCCTCCCTTCTGATGAGGAGTCTTTTTTGGCAGCTTTTTGCAGAGAGCTGCAGGCTAAAAGGCCATTAGCTCTTTTGCTTTGATGCATCATTAACAATCTAATAATGTGGTATGATAATAATAATAGATCATTTCCAGGGGGCATTTTTCTGCAGAGCAAAGTACTTTTAATTTGATACTTTCATAACATTTTGCAGACAATACTTTTACTTAAATAAAATTCTAAATGCAGCACTTTCTCTTGTAATGGAGTGTTTTGACATTGTTGTATCAGTACTTTATGTTAAAAAATACACAGAAGAGGAGTTATAGAGACAAAGTTTAATTAACAACACAAATTCTGCAGAGTCAAGTCCCTGTTGGCTTGCTCTGGTTTTACCTGTCTGACAGCAGGCTCGAAGCTGGATTCATAATCGGAGGAGTTGAGGATCCAAAGAGGGGAAACTATCTCTACAACCCGGATGGCTTTGTCTAGTAAGCTGTACAGCCCCTCTGAGAGAGGGAGGTGGGATGTAGCGTTGTCTAAGAAGGAGATGTCTTCTGGGATGTTCTCCACAAGCACTGCACTGTGGAACACAATAAGAGAAAAACTGAGTAAAGAAGAAACATTATGATGTAGAGACCTGCATTTTAAAAAAGAGGCTAAAAGCCATAAAATCATCATTAGGTGAAACCACAGAGACTTGTTTATAGAAAAACGTAGTAGAGATTAATGTGAGCTTCATGGTCTTTCATAAAGCAATTATCGGTTTGCATTAGTGCGTTAGTCATTTTGACCTTGGTTGCCACAGATATGAGGCTATATTCCTTCTTCCTTCCTGCTTCATAACAAATTAGCTCACAGCAAACTTCTTCCTCTTTCTCTGGATCGTTAGCTTAATGAGAGTTATCAAGATTTCTAGACCACGCAGATTCCATCAAGCACCATTAAGTCTTGTACAGGTTGCCTCTGGTAGAGGCTGAAAATAATGGAAAGTTGATGTGCATGAGTTGTCAGCAATGCAGATTAAACTAAAACTGCAAGCAGTGTTGAGCGGGCCCTCGCACACCTGTGCACGTCGGCCGTGCAGAATCCGCCGCTTCATGACCGGATGCAGGGCACTGAGAGGTCAGCCGGGAGAAACGGGAAGGTTCCTGGCGGGCCGGCAAACACAATCATTTTATAAATAGATCATTCATCTCAGCGGCCATAAAAAAAAAATCTGGGTTTTCCCTAAGGCTATAGCACTTTAGTGCACCACCCAAGTGTTTTTCACAGTGTGTTAGTTGAATGAGAATGACATGATGCACCTGCCACCCACATTTCATACATTTAACATCAAATTTAAAGGTGGGGGCTTTGATTTGAAAATGTGTATGGAGCCAAATTTGAAGTCAATCCAATAAAATCTCTAGGAGGAGTTTGTCAAAGTACGACCCTTCGGCATATAATGACATCATATACAGAGGCAAAACCTATATCAGATTTTAGTGGATTGCATGAGGTACAGAATAGCCGTATCCTTGAGATGATCTGCTAAAGATTCAAGTCACTTAAACTGTTCAGTGATGGTTTCGCGCTATAATGTTTTGTATACATCACTGTTAATCCAGGGTGTAATGTCAAGCTATCTGGCTAACCATGGGGCTTGGAGCTCTCCTTAATGTATCTCCAGTTCCCATTTTATCCCACCAGGATGCCTGAAAATGACAGAGGCACTAGCACGGGAGTCAACAGATTGAATTAGCCGTGGCAGCCTAGCTCTGCAGCCACACAGAACCAGGCTATTACCAGGCTCCAACGCTCACCACATTCTCTCTATATCTGGCTTTGACTTTGATTTCTGCCAAGTGGATTTTAAGAGAGAAATATAAATGTGTGTGTGCGTGTGCTCAGTGAGGGTGAACAGCACAGACAGAAATTCTGTGGCGCCTCTGTGGTTGATTAAGTCTCTGGATACAAAGCTGTCCAAGAAACATGCAGAACCACTTCTACATGAGAATTTACTCAATTCCATGTGAGGTAATTCATTTTATAAGAAATGTTATGGTAAATATACTGCAGATTAGTTTGGTGGATTAATAAGTAGAGCGTGGAGTTAAGAGGTGCCCATAGTATGACTAACAGTCTGTGCTGTGCTCATAAATAAGTCATCGTGAAAGACTGCAAGGTAGAAGTGAAGCAGGGAACATGACAAATTGTGTCTTTAATTTGCAGTCTCATAACATAGAAATCTCATTAAACATGACAACACAATACTTGCACAACCATTAATGCCAGTGCAGGCATGGAAGGTACGTTATCATGACTGAATGTGCATAATGTGAATCATTTTGCTGGTTGGTCACATTAATAAGCCATGTGCTGCAAACCCGACAAAACCTATAAATATAGTGAAAGATATAACTGATTTATTTAATCTCTATATAATGCATCAAAAATTCAGCCTAGTTTCAACTGACTCAGGACTATTTTGTTTGCTTGAGTGTTCCTGTTATTCCGTCCGCACCTTATAAATGATATACTTTTAAATTAGATTGGAGGTCTATTGAAAGGTGAGCTATGATCTGGGTCAAAGTTCAGATAAAATCTATATAATCTTCAAGCAGTATTAATTGATTTTTATGGCCGGTGGACGGAGTCATGTTTCTGGCCACCTGACAAATGTAAGTCCAATATTCACTCTCACTTTAGCTCTGTTTTGGTCTCCACCAGCTACAATGTGGCTCTTTAGCTACTAAATGCTCCGCTATGTTCACCAGCTAACTTTGTCGGTGTGCCATTTGGTGCTGGACAGGTAGTGCATGGTGGGTTAATCTGAGCCTTTTCTCTGAAAACGGTTGTCTGCTGCTGCTGGAAACGATGCTTATAAGAGCAGCGAGAGTGAACTAAAACAGGAAAGTTGCGGTCCGGAAAACCAAAACAGTAACTGGCTGTATGGCACAGTGGTGTCTGTGCTGGCAGACTCCCTGGGGAGGGCTATGTGATACCAAGCACCTCTTAGGACTCGGACCAGTCAGAGCACAGGGTCAGACAAAGTGTGACAGCTCGGGGTCTAGCGACTGCTTCACTCAAGGGCACACTGAGAGCATGTGCCGCAGGTGATAATGTACTGGCATCACAATGAGAGGTCAGTCGCCAGCTCGCAGCTTGAAAATGTATTACCAGCTAAAGTAAAGCTAAGTCAGGTTTTGGAAAGTGGCCAAGGGTCAATGCTCTAGGACTAACGCCCTCTGTGATCACAAGATGCTGATTTCTCTTCATGGAAATGACAATATGTTTAGTGAAGCAGAGTGTGGCAGAATCACACGTAAAGTTGGCTCATATGTTACTGAGGTTTTATTTTTAGCGGATATTCTCCCAATCGTCAGTCACAGAGTTTGAGGATTGAACACTTGGGGAGTAAAATGAAAAGGAGAGTGTCTGAAGCTGTGGACAATTATAGAGAAGATTAACGTTTACATCACACAGGAAATAGTCCCTTTAGTCTGAAAGGACAGCAAAAACTAGGCCAACGTTCACAATGAGGAAAATCTAGGATGGATGGAAAACAGATAGAAGAGGAGGTAAGGTAATTTTATTCTGAAAGAAATCCTTTCAGTCCACTCTAATGCATGTGAGGTATGATGAATGGTGATTCAGAGGCGTTTAAACAGCCAGACAGGCTGGTTTTATAAGTGGAGAAAGCAGGGAAGCAGTTGTTTCTGCCTGCGAGGGATTCATCGATTTATGCAGCCTGTGGTGTGCACTGCTGGTCCCTTCCAGTGTAAACCATCTGCACACTCATGGGTGTGATTCAGCCACAGCAGCCAATACCAAAGTGGTGTAAACTTCACGGTGTGTGTGTGTGTGCAATGTAAAGTCCCTCACTCTCTGAATGATAATGGTGTGGTAGGTGGGCACAGTTGGATGACTCATATTTATTCCCCTAAAAATAAAAAAATGACAGACTCCCCCTCCTGATGTTTTATTCCAAAAAGCAGAAGCTAAGAACATATGTCACACCACTACAGGGAGTGGGCAGGGCTGAGGCAAGTTTACGTGTTAAACAAACAGTATAAAAATCATTACACCATGTTAGGATAGTGTATGTAATAGTGCCAATTACATGCAAAGGCTTGTGATACAGTGTGCCTGCTGTAGTGCACTCAGAGTAACAGCATGGCATCACGCTGATAAATCCCAGTGTACCAGAGTCAGCCCCTGACATCTGATATAAATTTTCCACTCCTGTCATGAGCTGCCCTGAGCTCTGGGTGTACAGCGGCGAGGACATTAGTATGGGTATCACAGTAGTTGTTCTGCTACCTGCATGCTGTTCATTTTAAAGGTAAGTCCAGTGTTTCTTAACAGTACTGTCATGGTAAACACACTTACTATGTAAATTCCAGTCCATTATCAGCGAGCCGCTTCAGGATTTTTATTTTCAAACGACCCTCTCTTAAGGCAAATGAATGTAGAATACAAGTACTTAGTTGATTACATTGTTCAATATCTGTCTCGACTGCTGTCCTGGATAACATTGTGACTGATGGCCAATAGTTTGCATTGATTAATCAGCCTCATCATTTGCCAGAGATGTTAAGCTCACTATAGGCTATTTTGTATACCTTGATGTTTCAGATACTAGTTACTGCAAGTCTGGTTCTCCCTTTTTTGTTTCTGCCATTCCACAATATTAACCTGCTTATCAGTCGTCTGACACCAGGCAATGACACATGTACATCAGGGATACATCAGACTGTAATTTGGACACAATCAGATAAGAGGGTACAAACTGCTACCACTGTGCTCCAACAACCAAGCAACACAAACTGCTGTAGGCCTGAAAGGAACCATGTTTTACTGCAGTCAATGTTGTTCATCCTCAGAGGGGACCATATAAATCATATTAATTATGTTTGATTGTACTGCTAGCCAGACAAATACACGAAGCAATGATCTGCAACAGTGGGACTTTTTTTTTCTTTTTTCTGCAGACACACTGTAGCAGCAACCCATCTTAGGTTTCCTGTTTCTGAGATGCCATCATTATTCTTAATGCAGGCAAAACCAGTTTAAAGGGACATCTACATAAAATTACAACCAGCTGTGCCTAAATGTCTGTCTAAATCAGACATGTCTAAATTACAACATCACAAACAAAAAAAGCTGCTTAAAAGTTGCTTTTTTTTTCTGTGAAAGGAGACTAATGAATGCACAGCAATGCAAGAAAGGGGATCAGGCTTCTGTATTTATCTGTATTTATTCAGTAGAACGTCTCTTTTAGGATTTCATTTGTAAGTTAATCACTGGATCATTTTCAATCAAGTGTTGGTGTAAGAAATTACAATGCCTGAAAAGGGCTTTTTGTGCATTTCCTTTGATGAATTCAAGTACCTTAAGGAATTTAAGTGAGCTTGAGCAAGCCTCAGTACACCCCATTATAAATATGTCAGTCTCATAGTAATATATCAGTTTTCCTAGTACCGCATAGGTCTTTCAAATGATGCATGTCTCAGTAAAACTACATCATTAAGTTTATGGGATGTAATTAACAGTGCACACTTGGGAAAAATGACGGCACACAATTCTGAAATGTGTTTCAAGTTAAGTCTTGAACTGACAAGCATGTGCCCCCCCCAGCCAATAACACTGATGAATCTATTCATCTTTCTCATTCCAACCCAAAATCTACCCATATATCCTCTTCTTCCTCTTCTTCTTCTTCTTCTTCTTCCTCCATCTGATTCACCCCCCACTTCCCATCATCCCCCTCCTCAGCTTCGTAGTTATCTCATTCTACCCCCAAGCTTCAGGGGTCCGTCAGAGCGGGAGAGGAGTCCAATTCAGCTTTACAAGTTGAGATTACACTTTCAGCCTTGAGTGGAAGAGAGGGATGCCAGATAGAGTTTTCTGAAAGGTTGTTAAATGTCTGATTTGGGGAAGAGGATGGAGAGAGTAGATGGACACAGACATAACGAAAGAGTGAGGGAAGTAATTCAAGGCTGAATGTTAAATTTGATGATAAGAGTCTAATGGAGGGGAACCAGTAGGAAGTGGCGAGCAGAGAGAACAGGGACTGCTGATCAGCCAGTTTCACTCTGGACCACCACGACATACTGCAGTGGTTTTCAGGCTTTTTGTTCATATTCTTAAACAGACTGTAAGAACTTGCTTAACTCTGGTATAAAGAAACTTTCAGAAGAGCCTGGTAATCATTTCAGGGCAGTGGGGGGAGGCAGCAATTGGAGCAGGTTGAGGGAATACAGATTTATTATGTTTTGGTGCTGCTTGGCATGCAGCGTCTTTGCCACGTTGTATTTGAGACAGAAGTATACTCTCTATATATTAATGCAATCAATGCATTGGGGTCTACAGCCTCTACACTGCAGTTTATATGTTGTGCCAGTGAGTTAGCCCTGCTGGATTGCAACGAGGCGCAGACGGGAATTGTTTTATGGTTCGAAACTGAGCAGTTTCTAGCAATGGAAGCTGCTGAAATGAGTGGACAGCTAAAATGTTCACACAGAGCAAATCCACAGCAAGCCAGATGGGTTAAAGGAAATGTGGGTTAATGGCATAAGCAAGTGGTTCCAAATCATGTTAACATTAGTCTCAAAAGATTTATATTACAGTTAATTCAGATTCTGCGCTACATTGTAGCTTCTATAAATAAAGAAACTCTCAGTTGTTTCTCAGACATGGTGTATCTACATTTTGAATTTAATTTTAACATCTACAAAACAACATTTAACTTTGAAAGAGCAAAAGAAAAAAGAACTAACTGATTTACTGACTTTCATATCCTACTGTTAGGTGGTTATTTATATTCATTCAAGTCAAACTTCCCATAAATTATATGGCTTATGGGAAACAAAATAAAATAGACACAACTGGGGAAAATGCAGGGTCATCCAGCAAAAAAACTTGACAACGGAAAACAACGGCATCTGGCAAGGCGCTGCGTTGGCCAATCACATACATACAAAAACACATTTCTGGTGCATTGCTTTGTAATGTGAACATTGTATTGCTACTGTTTAGATAAAATAACATAAAATAATTGCCTCCACGATTGCCTCCATGTCAGTATTATAAACTGCTCTGCAGGTTGTGACGTCTGAGAAGCCTTCAAATTCACGCATTGTTACTCAAACTGGACATCCTGGATTGAATTTCATGTCTCACTCATACCTGAAGCAACACACCCCCACGAACGCAGCCCCCCTGCATTGTTTTAGCAGAGGGCTGATTTTGATCCGTTAAGGCTTGAACATGTGATGACGGGTCCCAAGCCAAAAAACGATGGAAACCGCTGACAGTGAACTGTGTGTTTGTGGTTCTGCAGATCTCACCTGCAGTTCCTGCTACAGTTCTCCTCTGTGATCCCGTCTTCATCTTCGCCCCAAATGTCCACAGCCGAGAAGATCAACGCCATCAGTATGGCGAAGCAGCACACCAAGGCAAATATCATAATGCACTTCTGCTGAGACTGCAGGGGAGAGAGGGAGAACAACATTGATTTTCAAAGTTTTCGACTCTTCAACAAAACTGTAAAAAACAAGGCTAAAGTGCTCCAACCTTGGCTCCCCTTAGTGTGCTGCTCTGGCTGATTTAATGCACAGCGCAGCAGTTCATAACATGAACACAAACATCTAGAGGGACTACGTATGACCTTGCAAGTTCAGGCTTTCATATAAAGAACAAGAGGCAGGAATGACGAGAAGAAAGGAAAGAGGGAAGAAAGAGCACAGAAAGAGAGAAAAAACAAGTGAAAAAGAACAAAGCGATCAATAGAAAATGTTTGGCATAATTTAACCATTAACATTGGATATTTGGATAAAGTCCAAATGATCACATATGATTGAGAAGGAAGAAAGGTCACCATGTTCTATAAGGGCAGTGGGGATGTGAAGGAGACTAATTCACAGCTGTTACTCATCCACTAGCTCGCTGCAGTTCATCTGCTTACAGAGCATGTTGCCCACAAGATGATTTACTGGTTTTCACTAATACCACACAATACCATTAGACCATTTTGGTACAATTAAGGGTGAATTATTACGCTGATACTAGATTTTTTTCTGAGGAAGGAAAATTATCAAGTTCTTATTGTTCACCTCTGATATAATATACTGTATATTGTAGCCTGTTTAATATATTTATTTATCGTATTTTTGGTCTGCATAATAGTGGCTGTTTATAGGATAGTGCTGATAGATGTTTTTTTAAATCAGATTGTACCATTATATATATATATATATATATGTTACTATAATTATGTTTTTGTTAAACAAATAGTCAGATGTAAAGGTTGCTGTCCAGCCAACTGTCTGCGTGCAGCTTCAATTAAGAAATATCAAAATTCATATCAGAATTACTTTGTTTTTTTGTTGGTTTGCATGTCAATCTGTGGCTGTCAAAAAACAGACTTTTATTTTTTTAACCAACCATCTGTTGGCTAGAAATGACATTTAACTACTACTAATTTGTTTTGCCTAAAACATTTTGAAGGCAACGTAATGGCTGCCAGCAAATATGTTCACTGGCAACATATTGGCACTCAAGAAAAAGCTATATTCCTGTACTACATAAAAGGTTATGGGAAAGACGTTGTTTATTTTAAATGTTAAATGTTAATAAATTCAAAACAGTCATGTCTTGTGCTTTGAGTTAGTGCTGACCTTGTACCAAGACCACAATCTTTCTCTAACCTTGCCCAGACCTAACCTGAAAAAACATGAATTATTCTGTAGTTGCTACGAGCAGATGTATGGAAAATAAATTAAATAAGTCGTCAAGTCACAGGTACAACTAATAACATGGCTCTTCTCTATTTATTTGTCCCACTAAGCCATGTCAGTGAGCCAGCATGTGTGATATCAGTAAACAGTGTAATGTTATCTATCCTTATTGTATAATTATGTAGTATTTATTTCATTATATTACATTTATATCAAGCTGGACAGAAAGTCAGCAACACAGTTGAGTAAGTGTATCTATTGCCGTCTTGGGGAGTCCTCACTCATGCTGTCAATACAGTGAGATGCTGCTGTACAGTAGAGTTGACCCAGTTACTGGGAAGCGCCCCAACTATTTGTACAACAATAACAAATGTATCCGGATCCCCTTGAAACCCAGAAGAGCCAAAACGAATTATCCATAAACACAATCAGCTAGACTCCACTCATTATCCTCAGAGACAAATCTCATATCGTACACGATTGACCTCTGTGAGCCGCACAAACACAAAGCCTTGCTTATTTTATTGTGTTTGTTTGTAGCTAAACACATTCATGCCTGTAAATTCACACGTGGGAATTAAATTAATCTACCAGCCAGTCAATGGAGTGCCCCCAGTAGGCCAAAGAGACACTGGCAAAGATATTCAGCTTCACACTCCTCACACAACCATCTGCCTGAGCTGATGTCTGACATGGGAATTATGTTTTCTATTTCCTGGCAGCAGTAGTGGGTGAAATATACCTATTTTATATTATTATGTGCAGCCACAGTCTGTTCAACCAACTCATTCACTCACAATCCTCTGTGTGTGTCTCACACTGGTTGCAAAGGCTATCTGAAAGGGTGACAGCAGCATGAAGGTTAAAGGAATGTGACCATCTGACAATAATGCAACTGGTTCACATCCGTAGACCTGATTACAAAAATGTAGGTGATGGGAAACATTCATCTCTGCCTCTGAACATCAGCTGTTAAAGAACCCCAGGCCCTGTGGGTGAACTGGATCTTTAACAATGCATGTCTGGGGTAGCTGAGGGTAAAACACTGCTGCCTGTCCTTCCCATATTGCTGCCATGCTGCAAACTGACACAGCCAGTCAGTATCATCGCTAAAGCAATAACTCTAAACACATGAATCCCACGTAGCTTTTTTTAAGTTAACTAAGAGGCATTGTGCCCGTTTACACTTGCAGTTAATTACAGTAGCATATACTAGAAAGTTGTCTACCAGAAGTAAAGATGGCATTGAGTGACTTGCAAAAAAAACCCCTCATAAATAACACGATTTAGCGAGATTGCTCGCCGGCTGTTTTAAAAAGCTCCCCAGAGTCCATCTAAAAAGGGCTGCGCAAGCTGGATGGCATGGTGCCAGACTCGCTCACACACAAACACAAAAACAAATACAGTTACTGTTACTGTCTCTCTCTGCTTGTTTCTCACTTCAACACACGCGGGCAGAGGTGAAGACCAGACCAGAGAGGGTGGATGTTTATATCCCCAGATCAGACCTTTAAACAGAGGCCTCTCTGCAACTCTCTGCCAAACCTTGAGGCTGTTTGTCTGAACTTTGCTCTCTGTTGCAGCATTGTCACATTCTGCTCATCTAGATGGAAAACTATACAGACTTTGAGAACAGACAGTGTGGTGGATTGTCTAAATTAGGCTCTGTTTTTCTTATGTCCCAGTTTGTTTCGTGCCGCTGTGTCACCATATAGCGTGCTGAAGCAAAGCAGGGGGACACTAGAAATAGTGCAGGGAGCTGACGGCTCGTGAACATGATGCAGAAGTGGTATGTTCCCCCGCGGCTTTGGAAGCACATTCAAGGAAATTGTAAGTGCACCTACAGAGAAGCAGAATGAGATTCTCCACAGTACAGCCTGAGAAAAGTGTCAGGGGCCCAATTATCCTCGTTGTGTTTCCTCTTTGTCAAGGCACGGCGAGAACAAGGACTCGTGCTGCTGAGAGGTAAAGAGAAGTTTAGACCTCACCAACATTACAACAGAAGCCTGAGAGAACTATGAACAACATATCCTGGTCTAGTTTGTCTTATGAGTGCTTGGAGATTGCAGATGTTGTGTGGACGCTAGGAGGACGGGCACAAAATCACCACAAGACTAGTGGGAGGGTGAGTTTTGCTGGTTGAACAGACAGTCTAGTTTTTACTGCAGCCAGTTTCCAATACGTGCACACAGATGTTTGTGGAGACGAAATATACCAGGCAATACTTTGATTGAATAACTATACATCTACAAACCAACATTGAGCTAGTGCTCATTCACCACATTGTCAGATTGGTTAATCAAACTTTGAAGCTGATGTTGCGCCAAGACCTTTTTAAAAGAAAATCACTTCAGGCGTTACATATAACACACATGGTCCTGGCTCTGTAAAAGTAGGTGCCAAGGGATTGAATACAGAAGTGATGTGGTTTTTCCAGTATTATGGGCTGAACCTCCTGTAGCTAAACATAACTAAAGTCCCTTTCAGACATGCACCTCTTCACATAAATGTGATGGCAATTTTAATTTTAAAATTAAAATAAAACCAACCTACTTTGATCCAATCATCGGGCTGCTCTAACTGTTGCTTGACACCACTTATTTCATGCACAAAAGGATTTTTACATAGAGATTAGTTGTTACTAATTATTTACGACCAGTGGCTGACAGTTAGCTTGCTCATCTGAATTGAAGGTCTATAACTGAGGCTAGGATGTCGTATTTGTACAGAGTAAAGTCAGTTTTCACATTTAGCTAGTGCAACTCCCACAAGATTGTGAGAAATCATTTTACACTCATCAAAAAAAAAAAAGAAATCACGAGAAAACATTAAAACACTCCTCTGTATGCAGATCACTATTGTCTGTCCTATCTGGACAGTTGAGACGTTAATTGCATATTGCAAAACCTCTGCTTGGTACTGTTACCTCTTTATCGCTCTCCCTATCACCGTTTTCACTCTTTGCCAAAGCCACCGGAGGTTTAATCGCATTTGTGATGAACAAAGTGTCCTAAGTGAAAAAGCACATGTCCTGTTTTTGGCTCATCCTGCAGGCCAAAGCAGATGGCTCACACAACTGCTGGAAACCTGACAACAACTAATCACGCTAATAGTGACACTATGAACACCACACATCTGTAAGTGTATTAGTCACACACAAACTGAGACTTGAACACGTCATTGTTGTCTCATCTCAGTGTATTTGGCTGAGCATGTACCTGAGTCTGAAGTGAATATACAACATAAATGTTTAAAGAAATTCCACCCTAAACCACTGATCCTGCGGATAGCGAGCCAAACATTGATGATGTAATGTCACAGTAAGATATTTCTAACACAACTACAATTGTCTTTTGACGGAGAAAACCTTTTATCGGTCCAAAACATCAGGCAGTACATGTCAAATTTTGGTGTCAGCTCATCAATATCAGAGAGTAGTTTTTTATTTAGGCAGACAGTCACACTGGGAGACGGCTATCTTACAAAAAGCAGTGATACTAAGCTCTCTACCAACAGTAAACCCAAACAACACAATGCCATAAAGCTACAAGACATCTTGCATTTATATATATACTGCGCATCGTGCGCATTTCTGTGCATTTGGCGAATATACGTTGTTTGATTCATTGTGACAGAGAGTGGCGATCACGATGAGCAGTAGGTTTTCAGGCTTTGCTAGATGTGTGTTTCTGGAGACGAAGGGGAACATTACCGAGTCCTTCTTCAGCTTGTTTCATGTTGTCTTCACTAACTGTTGCAGAAAACACAAGCAGCCCATGCTGAACAATCACAGTCCTTGCTGTCTCTCTGTGGTTGCCGTAGCCCCGATGTGTAGTTACAATCCTGATGAGCGGCACGTCAACTATGGCGTAGCCCACAGGTACGGTCACATCACACGTCATCCATATGAATATTTGCCTACATTAACTTATACCGTATATCACCCACAATATTACACAAAACCAAAAGAAAAAATTAGAATTACCCCATCATACCAAATTTAAAATGCAATGATTCTCTGAGCTGTAGCTCACACAGTATTATTTTCACTTATTATCTGGACGGTACTGCATACTGTTGTGTTGATCTACGGATTAAGGCTGTAGAGTTTGCACTTTCAGGTGATGATGCTCACACTGCTGCTGCTGGTCTCGACCACCTACACACTGTCTCCCCCCACACAAAGAAAGCACTTTTATGGTTATTCATCTGAAGGTGTCATTATTCTATTCAACATCTTCACAGCAGGGATCTGGAGGAGCAGTTGCAGAGGAAAATGATGATGAAACACGCACACACACACTGCACACTACACACTCGCACCTCAGAGCTGCTGGTGCAACTGCAGTCTTGGCTTCTGTACCAAAGTTTAACATCAATTTCATTACAATCAAGCAACACTCATATCAAGTAAAATTTATCTAATTTGACTAAGCCAAGTGAATATAATATATAGGTGTATATAATAAGCATTTTCGACCATCAAAACCTGATATTAATTTCTATACTTGAAATGCTGGTCTGGTATTGTAACGTGGAAAAGGAAAATAAGTATTGTTTTATAATACTCAAGTATGATTGTCATTTTATTTGGCATTACACTGCTGGCTCATATGGCTGGTGCACAGAGACAGTGAACTTTGAAAACATGATCTGTTTATGTTAAGACCGAAAACGTTGGACATTTTACATGTGTAAAGATTGGACATGTCCTGAGAAGTGTTGGGCCTGAGAAACAGTAGTTTCCATTTAAACTTGTTGTAAAGCAAGCTGTACAACATCCTAAGGTGAGCTCACGTGTCTGAGTTCAAGGCCACTGCTGATTGGTTGAAATCAATCAGTTTGTCCTTCAATGACGTGGTACATCCTGTGTTTGAGTCCGGTCTGGAATCTTTATCATTTCTCTGTCTCACAGAATCACAGATTAAATCACAGCAATAAGCAAGTCTGGATAAAATATGGCCGCTATGAGGCTCTAGCATTCACATCTATACACACATGACCAGTAGCTCTATGTGCTCTATTTGTGTGTCCGTGCGTGCAGTTTATTTATGTTCAGAAGCTTTTGACTGCCGAACGTGCAGAATGACAGTAAGACAGCAACATCAGATGGTGTGCTGTCATCTCTCTTCAAGTAAGTGCTGAGGAGGCAAGCTTCTTTGTGTGTGCATGCACTGTATATATGTGTGTACGTCTTAATGCTTGGAGCAAAATGCCGGGAAGGCAGTTCATTTCCAGTAAACTGTCTGGTTGCTCTCTCTCTCTCACTTGCCATCTCTCAAAAGCTCTGTGTAATGAGTTGAGCAAGATTTCTTAATATTATGCGTCATTATACTGCGTTTATTTGGCGAGTCCATGTCTGTGTCCCACCTCTTCTGTCTATTTCTGTTTTGCCTTTCTCCTCTCTCTTTTCAGTGTATTAATTCTATCCATTATCAGCCCAAGTATCACAAATAAGCATGTAGTATACGCTCAGCAAAAATAGGGCTACGTTCGTGTACAGTTTTTAAGTCTTCTATTAGTGGTGACTGGACAACTTTGATGGAGGAGTGGATTTCTGCATGTTCTGCTTAAAGAAAAAATGTTGACTATTTTGGAAATGGCTTATTCGCTTCCTGGTGGAGAGTTAGATGAGAAGATATATACCACTGTCATACCTGTATGGTAAACATGAAGCTACAGCCAGCAGTTGGTTAGCTTAGCTTAGCATAAAAACTGGAAAAATGGGGAAACAAATAGGTTAGCTCTGTCCAAAGGTAACAACATCTGCCTACCATCACCTCTAAAGCTCACTAGTTAACACGTAATAATTTTGGTAATCTGTACAAAAACCAAAGTGTCAAAACAACAATTCGGCATTTTACAGCGGGTTATCTGCTTGACTATTTAAATAAATAAATAAATAAATTTTGTTATACACAAATACTTTCAGATTTTAACCCCATCCCCAGTCAAAGCAACATTCTGTTGAATGTTGAAGTCAAGGTGAAAGTGCATTCAGATGCACCAGAAAGCTGCTAATCGCATGTAAGTAATGTAAGGTTGCAGCCCCAGTTGCTCTATCAAAGTTAGCTCAGCCTGTTTGCCCAGCGGTTAACTCATCAAAGCTGAAATTAAGGATTTTGATTAGTAAGCATTCAATAGAAATTCCGAAGTGAATACATGTATAGAAGACGCAGGGGTTAAAAATGAAAGACTGAACAACAGAAAGGACAAAACATGTTGGCATCTGCGTTTAAAAAGGCTGTGTACGCACACAGGTGATGGACAAAGAAAGCAACACAGACTGACAGAGGAGTGGCAGCTGGAATGGACTTAACCGAAATGACGTTTGTGCACAAATGTGTGACTTTTCTGTGTGCACACTGGTTTTACATGTACAGTATATGAGTAGTTATGGTTTTGGAAAGCTGATGTTGTGAGTACTTTATTGCACTTTTACCTTTTTCATTCAGAAAACCTAATAAATACTTGGGAGGAAGACAGAGGCTCTCGATCTAGGAAATTACAATGTGCTGTCACAGCTCGTCACCTTTGAGCTGCTGCCTTATGGAAAGCGACATTGAGTGCTCCTCTCCAGAGGGACAGTGTACTCTTTGTTCATCTCTGACTGACTGTCTGTTCAGGTCTCCTGAGTGAACCCAGGGCTCCAAGTGCTCCGCCAGCCGGATGAGCAGTCAAACAGATCTGCGCTTACTCAAGCACAATCACAGCAGCTTTATAAGGATGTGACTTTATAATAATAGGGCTCGCCTTCACAAAGAAAGAGGGCTGTGTTTATGTATATTCTCTGTTGTCCAGGTCATGGGATTTCTAGTACAATAAACACAACTGGCTATGTTGTGGAAAGTTTAACAGAATTTTGGATTGAGAACAACTGGTGATAAAGCCTCTTGGATGAGTGAGAACTACAAAGCATATCCAGTTAACTTTGAGTTACAAAGCGCAGTAGCTGGTTGGCTGAAGGCCCTTTTTCCATTTCTGGATAATTTGAAAAAGGAGTGATCATCTCAGCTTGACACTGAGTCAAATAAAAGATAGAAATAGAGGACCAGATTCTTGGTACTTGGTCTGCAGTGGCTGGAAGCCCAGGCCAACATGTCTTTGAAGATTTTCCACTATCAGTCTGTTTGACAGCTCTGTCAAGTCCTGTGCATTTGTGGATCTGCTCGCCTTTGTGTTGATGACTGTGGAACAGGAACCGTTACTAGAAACCCTTGTAGCCATAATTAATTTAACCAACAAGAAGTAAGTCATAAATATATAACGTGCTTGTATATATAACAATGTCCCCAGTGTAATTCTATGAAATCTTATGTTGACAAGAAAAGTGATCGCTACTTTGCTGCCATACTAAATCTGAGCTAACAAAACAAACTGAGCACATGTAATGTCACATCCAAATATGTCATGGGTTAGAATAACTCGTCTCAGCAGCTAGTCTGTTAACCGAACGTATTGTTAATGTTTCAAATCATTAATTCAGCTGACATTGTTTTATTGGACAGAGCCAATTTCTGTTTGGGACACAGAGATATTGATACCATCACAACAAGTTTAAGTAGTTGGGAATTTTGGGAATTATGCTTATTTGTTGCCAGGAGTTTGACCAGATTTTCTCCACTTAATCAGCCTCTACACAGCCACCTGTAGTCAAAAACCTTTTCTCTGGCTGGCTTGACGTCTGTCTTTTCACTTTCATTCTAAATTCATGCAACATTATTGGAGTGAATCAATAGAGCAGGAACATCATCCATCGTCAAGACAGGTGCACACACAGGAACGAGGGAATGATCTGGAATACTGAAGAGGAGGAGCCAACGTGTAAGACGTTTAACTTTGATACCCTTCAGCTAAGCCAACGGGGCTACAAGAGTTTTTCACAAAATTCCTCATCTGCGTAAAGGTACAAACTATCTCACATTTTGAAGCGCGTCAGATACTGTGTTTAAAGACAGGCAGTGTATTATTGTAGGTGAATATGACTATGAGTTTAAACAGGATTGTGATAAGGAAAAAATCACAACATTTCTACAGATTCTTAGACAAAATGGCCCTGTTGTTTATTCCACTGTCTCTGCAAATGTTCTTCCTTCCAAGGTGGCATATAATGATGCTAATGTTAAAGTCCATTATGGTACAACTATAAATCTGTGATAATGCAACCTCAATCCGCAGATACTACGAACAAATGACTTCTGTAAATTAAATTTGTTATGGCAATACCTAATACTTTAACATGCATTAGCTGATTTGATGGCCTCTTACGGGCAACGCAACAAGCTGTAAACACATCACTCACATGTTATCACCTTATTAAACTGATATTGTGAACGTGTAAGCATACACATCGAGCAACATAAGCCTTCATTTCAGGTTTGTATCCTGACAAATTTAACTCCAATGTTCTCTCTTCTATTCTCTCTGTTTTGGTCTCCATCAACTCCCGAGGGAAATATCTGGCTCTGTAGCTGCTAAATGCTCCACTGTGTTCACCAGCTAGTTGCTAACTTTGTCTCATGCAGTTTGGTGCTGAGTAGGTGTTGTACAGTGGGTTTTTAGAGCTTTTCTGCTGAGGGCCGAAAACAACGCTATGAGAGTGATGACCAGAACAGTTAGGGTGACAGCTGAACAATGAGCTGAAACTTGCTGAAATAGCTGCCTGCTGGGAAATCTATAGAGTCGCGTGATAATTCTCTGTGGGATCATCTCTATGAGCAACTCCTTTGACATAGTCGTAGTCATATCCATTGTTAATACAACAAAATTGATTAGAGCAGCTTTAGGTAGTAAGTGAGCCCGAAATTGGAAAAAAGTGCCATTGGGATTGACGCTGTTATATTTCATGCTGTATACATTTGTTTTGTGTCCCTTAATTTAATTTAGGTGGCAAATGACTTTAGAAATAAATTGGCTTTTGGTATGAACCTGTTTTGTCCCTATCTGTGTGACATAAATAAAGTTTCTCTGGCACTCTGGGGACGAGTGAGCTCCAACCTCTCCTGAATTTACTCTGACAGTCATGCCCCCTCACACCTACACTCATCAGTTGCTTCCAGCTGAGAACTGCGCTCGTGTCTCTCAGTGTGTTCATTCCATCTCTCTATCCGCACCCTTCATCCCTGGATCTGTCCCCCGAGTCCCATTTAGGGCTTGTCGGCACTGAAGGTTGTTCAGAGGCCTGCTGAAATCATCTATCATCCAGTTGAATCTACTATGTCATGTTTGGGATGGAGATGCTGGATACAGCAGTGGTGTGTAAATTTGTGCAGAAAACTCTCTGCAGTAATGAAAACATGTAATTTATGATTTCATTTGCAGAAGGTATCCCGGCTGACAGTCAGTTTGGACCAGAGAGTAATTTATGTCTGAAGGGCCGACAACAGGGACTGTGACTGATGCACCTTTCTATCCAGAGAACACTAGAACTGATTGGTTTCTGTGATCTAGTGGGAATGCATCTACTGACTTCGGTTGGAATGTGGATACTTGTGCATCCCAGCCAATTAGGACTGATTAATTGCTGCGCAGTGGGTGTGATGAGTGATTTAGAAACTCAGTGATGGCCTACTTACAGCTCTAATGTACTAAAAATTGACACTGACAATTCAAATCACAAATTCAAATACAGATGAGTTCTCATATGGGTGTTGTTTTTTTTAAGCATTTCTAATAAAAAGACTTCAGCAGTACAGAGAAAGGTTTAAGACATTTCTTGCATTTTAAAAAGCACAACTAACATTCAAACACCCAAGACAGACACTTATGCATGATCTTTTCAAGGCCACTGAGATGAGGCAATGCAGTCTGTCGCTCCCTCACCATAGCTCTTGGTTGACCTTTTCCCTGACCTTTTTAAAAACTGACTTAACAGGGAAAGGTCAGTGTCCACCTCAGAAGACAAATGCCAGTGCTGGCCTTGAAGCTGACCTGCAAAGGAGCTAATACACTCCAAAAATGCTGCAAACCTTTATGTGTGTGAGGCAGGAAGGCCCACAGAGGTCGGAGAGAAAGAGAGGGAGAAGTCATGATAGTGACTCACGAAGAAAGGATCAAAGCATGACAAGATGGTGAATTTAAGGTTACTTCTCATCGAAAGAAAGGTGCAGTCTCCAGCACCACTGTGCTTTAATACCGCTTCACAGAGATGCTAGCATGGCTGTAGACTCTTAGTTTAATGTATATTTTTTATCTGGCTTATCTGACTGCCTGCCCACTGCCAACTTGAAATCTGGCTATTTAATCTGTCCTGTTACATGACCAGTTAAGTCTCGGTTTCTGCATTAGGTCCACACTCCTGCCACCATTGGCCAAAAGTCTGGTAAAGCAGCTCCACTACTGTACTCTATAACAGTATCTCAGCCACTATCATGCACTCCATCAGCTTTCTCTCACTCTCTCTCTCTTCATGTCTCCCACCTCGCAAAGCAGCTGTTCCCAGCTCTCAAAATCAATAAACTGCTCTCAAAATCAATAAGTCAATTATATTACCATTAAATTGACATGAGATCCCTGCTGACCATGATGAGACCTGAGCCCACCGAATCAACCCACTGTCGCTCCTTTCACTCCACCTTGTCCAAGCCTTCCTTTTGGTCCAGTGTTTAACTGGGAGCTCTTGGTCACACACAACAGCACTGCAAGCATTGTCTAAGCCAAAGGATGTCTTTGTCATCTCTGATACTGTAAGCATATAGATACATGCACAGCATTAACTGGTTTGAAAACAATGGAAAGACAATAGGAATGAGGAAAATGTGTGTCAGGAGTTTATCGCTTTTGCTTCTTTTGTCCCTTTTAGAGTCTTCACTGTTCAGAGTAGAGATTATGTATATCCGAATAGCATCCTCTCTATTTGATCTGTTTTCCTGTATGTTAAAGAGATGTGAAGAATTGAGACAGGTTTGCCCTAAATTTGGAAACAAATCAACATTATTTGCATGTCCGCTTTTGATTGTAACACCACTTAGCTGACCTGCACTCACTGCAGACTTTGGTGATTTTGTTTTCCTGCATGATTCCCTAACATTGATTTGTATTAATACTTTTTTAAAACTTTTTTTTTTTACATATCTAATAATTGATATCTATTTGATAAATTATTGTTTTATTATTGAGTTGTTTGTGATTTTACTCCTTTTTTGATTGGCTGTTACAGCCTGTGACTTGAGTATGTAAATGTTTTGAGTTTACAAAGGTGTATGACTGAAATGTCGCGTTCTCAAACTGCTGACAGCGAGTAGGAGACTTTCTCTGGCATGATTTTCTCTTTCTGTGCACCTGCTCACTAGGAATGCATTAGACAACATTCAGTCCTGCCTGAATGATGTTAAGATGTTTGCGTACAGTTCAAATCTCCACTCAACCTCCATCATGAGGTTTGTGCAAAGTTTCCATTGACTGTATTGTGTTATAGCTGATTGCACAGTTGCACTATCAGGTTTCTGCAGAGTCGACTGTGCCCACCCTATTTGCTCCACCCCACACATTCTTTCATAATAAGGCAGCCTTTGTAAATATTAAATATATTTACTCTGGTTTTATCTCCGCTTTTGCTGTTTCATATGGAAGCTAATAATATTTTATTGTCCCGGTGTTATTCTGTTATCTGTGAGCACTTTGTATCTTCTATACAAATTGAGTTTATTGTGATTATTATTATTACAATTCTGCAGCTTCAAGTCCGCCCACCATACCCCCCCCATCCACACACACACACACACACACACACACACACAAACATAAACTCATACAATCACACAAACTTCTTTCTAGACAGACCTGATACTCCAAACTACCAATAATATCATCATGATATCCCTCTTACAATATGCTCCTGCTGGTGTAGCGATACATGAGATGTGCTTTTTGTTGACTACAGTACTCTAGCTATCACTGCGTTCTCATCTTACTAAAAAGTAGATGTTTTTGCAGACCCCTTCACTTTTCTCCACGCTTCCGACCATCCGATGGCGCTTGCTGCCACTGCTCTTCTCTGCATATCCATAATAGCAACTGTATCCTATTGCCATTGGCCACGTCACTACCAACTACACTTCAATGCTTGTGCATGTGTTTTGTGTGTGTGTGTGTGTGTGTGTGTGTGTGTTACTCTATGTGTTTGTGGTGGAATCAGCAGGAAGTTCAATTACACTGGCTCAGCTGGTGTATATAGACAGATGATTTACTGAGTACCTACAGACACACACACACACACACACACACACACACACACACACTCACACTCACATACCCACTCAAGCACACACATTCTTTGTGGGCCAAAAGTGTTTCATTAAAGCTCTGCCAGTAGAGCTGCTTGGGCTTGATCCCTGGACAAGCCACAGGCTTCGGCTAAATTACCACGATGGCAGGGAGCACAGACAGAGGGAGAGGGAGAGAGAGAGAGAGTGAGAGAGATGGAGACTGTCATGAATCGATTCACAAAAAGGGCTCAGTTCCCTGTCTCCTCTTGAGTGAGGACGTTACCAGCCAACCAATCATCAACGCAATCCTGTATTAAACCTTTTTAAGGAACTGTTTAGATTGTAGAAGCCGATGAGAAAGATGTCTGTGTGATGACAAAAAGTCTCCAAAAGGATGCATTCATTCACAAATAAACATGAAAACAAGCATACCCAGCACAACTACAGTAATTCAGGAGCAAAATTTTTCTTTCTTTTTTTCTGCGTCAAAGTCAGAGTTGTTTTTTATGGTTGAATCAAGTTATCACCTTGGGGACAGAGAGATGAACTGTTCTCCAGAAGGGGCTTCGGCACAATATCTGCAGTGCAGCTAAAATAAAGCTGAGCAACAACTCTTCTCTATGACCTTTTTCAGAGACTTGTAGCCCCTACAACGTTTCGCCATGCAGAACTTTGTTTAGTACAGCAGTTTTTTTTGTCTGTGTGTCTGTGTGTTTTGGTGCTTGTGTGTGTGTGCAGTTACAATACAGTGCAACCCCCGCAGCCGCTCTTTGACAACGTGTCAGCTGACAGGAACAACACATGTGTGTGTTTATTGGTATAGGTATGAGTGGTGCCTGGATGTCTGCGTAGTGCTGTCAGCCAACCCTCTATTTGTGCGCCATTGTGTGTGTGTGTGTGTGTTTGTGTGTGAAAGGTTTAAAAAGTTCCAAATGCCTCTTCAGTTGTTTCTTTTAGGTCAGCAGATTAAAACATTTGCTCACAGACAACATTTTGACATCAAGTCATCAGCACTGTTTAGTTTTTCTGATGATGACATGGTGTTGAAACTTGTAGCCACACTAGTGTCACAGACGCTCCAGGGATCAGTTTGACAGATTTGACCACCACTTTGGTCCAGACTAAAAATTAGTCGACATATACAGTCTCAAATAGATGAAATCGACTGACTTTGGTTATCCGATTACTTTTTCTATAGCGCCACCATAAAGTTGACATGTTCAGGTTCAAGTGAAATATTTCAACAACTATTGGATGGATTGCCATGAAATTTCGTACAAACATTCATTTTCCCCTCAGGATGAACTAACTTTTGCGATGCCTTGACCTTTCATCTGGTGTCATCATCAGGTCAAAATTTCAATTTGTCCAATACGTTGGTTAATTTCCAAGTCGCTAATGACATCAGCCTCAACTGTATTTTGTGTTTAGTGCTAATTAGCAAATGATAGCATTCTATCACATTAAACTACTATGGAGAACATGGCAAACAATACACCTGCTAAAGATCAGCATGTGAGCATTGTCATTTTGAGCATGTTACCATGCTAATGTAAGCATTTAGATCAAAGCTGCTCAAAGTACAGCCTGACAGAGGTGCTAGCATGGCTTTAGACTCTTGTTCGTCACTGCTGCAGCTGCGTTTGCTTGACGCTGCATTTTACCTTGAGTGGCGTGGATGAATTTTATTGTGTGCAGCCCTTGGCCCTGACAGTCTGTCAGCCTTCAGTGCCTTCTTTCCCTCAGGCAGGCAGCAGGGATGCTGATGCTCACAGTAATGAGATGGCACGACAAGAAGTTTAGTGGCAGAGTTAGCACCGGGACAGGGAGATAACTTTAAAAATCACTGAGTCTAGACTTTTCTGCGATATAATAACACTGCCACCAAAACTTTACTTCCTGCACATCATATGCAGTCCTGCTGAGTCCCGTCCAGATGCAGCCATTAAAAAGTACGAGTTTATTTTTTAATGGTATGTAAAATAGCCCCGCCCCCTGGAGACAAAGATAACTGTCCACACTGTAAACAATGTGATACAAGGTTACATTTAGACTTTACACTAAAGGTCAGGTGTAACTGTAACAATGTTCTTAATTCCATTCAAGAGGCCCAGTAAGCCATACCTTTGAGGCAACATGCATAATGCCACGGCACTGAAAGTGGAGCACCTAAATGGAACACAGCCAACTTTAACAGATAAGTTGACATTTTCTCTCTGAAGTTAGCATGGGGCTTCAGCAGGCTGAGTTGCACAAAATCAATTGGGTCAAAAAAGGTTTGGGTAGGAGCGCTTCCTGAACTCAAAATTAGTTATTTTGAGATGGTCTTTGGATAGGGATACATGCAGACTAAAAATCACAATAAAACCCCAAGGCACTCTTTTAAACAAGTAAAATAATTAATTTAAACAAGAAATAATTACAGGGACCAAAAACTGTTTAAATGTGCATATGGGCACCTGACCACTGTTTTAATGGCTGCATCCAATGTGATCCTGCCAGTACTAGGCCCTTGATAGGTCACTGGTATGACACTTGAATGCAACAGAGCCATAGTTAACATTATTAGTTCCACCTGTGCTATTCCTCGTCGAAATGTCTGCTGCGTAAAAGGTCTAAAATATCGACTTTATCTGTCTAACTCTATCTTCAAAGCCACTGTTTATATGAATACTTTTCCTCAAGAAAACAGTATATGTTTTTCTGACACATTGATAATCTCTCTGCATGTTGTCTCCTAGTTAATTGAAATGAAATAAATGTAGCTGTTAATTGCACAGTGGCAGCAGCTTAATGAGAATGGATGCAGAGTGAAGCTGTATCTGACACAGTCATGAAATAGATGAGCTCTCACACTTTTGTTGTATGAAATACTTAACTATCAGAGGCATGAATGCGACTGAAGAGCCTGTACACACTGGATATGAAGGACAACCATGAACATCCCAGACTCTAAGTAGATGCTGGGTTTACAGCTGTGAAAAATGTATGCCGCTGGTTTTACAACCATCCCATCTGTCACACAGACAGCAGCTATACAACTGTAAAATTATACTGATGTATTATTACTGTAGTGAAATTTAATCTGGCTTAGCCTTGTCTAAAAACTATCAAGTTAATGCATATCAATACACACATTTATAAAAATGTGTATAGCGTAGAGATGTAAATATATTACGCTCTGTAAAAAGTGATTAATCAAGTCCTTTAATCAAAGAAAGCACAGAGTGAATCCCTGATGGGCACTGACCAAGACGGAGTCAACATTCTCTCCTCTCCTCTCCTCTCCTCTCCTCTCCTCTCCTCTCCTCTCCCACGCAGCTGATGTAATAAAGGTCCATCCATAATTAATGCTTTGATAAATCAGACTGTGCGTTCTCTACTAAGATCTTGTAATGTTCTGAGAGGTGTCATTTTTTTTTTTTTGCCTGTTTAAACCCTTTAGAAGAGGTTGATGGATAATGTGTCTGTCCAGGGTGCAGAATCAGTGGCTTCAGGATGAGAGAGAGAGAGTGTGTGTGCGTGCGTGTGTGTGTGTGTGTGTGTGTGTGTGTGCGCGTGCGTGTGTGTGTGTGTGTCCCATCAGTAGAAAAGAGGACGGACATGCTGTTTCCAGAAATATGTCAAGGCGGCTGCTGGCTTGTGGTATGCAGCATTAAATCACCAAGTATTTTTGCTTTTTACCCACACAGGCATATTTAATCTACCACACACACACACACACACACACACACACACACACTCAGGCTGTGGCTTCCACTGTGAATGTCAAGTGGCAGTTGTTTGCGCTCAGACGACTCAGAGACGGGAGTGCAACAGAAATGTCTGACTAACAGGAGTGTGATGTCTTTATAGTACAGCAAAAAGTAATGATGGTGGTCGAAGTGGTGGCGGATGAGTGTACAATGCGTAAGCCTTTCACACAGTAGAGGCCCAGTTTGTGTGAGGGATTTTTAGAAAATATTGAACAATTAGGAAAAAGTGGTTTTAGTTCCCTGAACCTATCCACACTGTATTTTAACCATGTGGTGGTTTCAGTAGGGATAAAAGAACATTTCGACATGTTATAGCAGGAAGACCACAGGTGTTTTTACTGTAATAACATTAATAGTTTTGTCAGTTCTACGGCCCTGGTATTATGAATAAGCGGTCACTGTCATGGCTTACTGGGCCACTTATATAAAAGAGAGCCATCATTAATGTTATCAGTAACACCTGTGCTCCACCTCTCCTGCTATGAAGTCAGAATTTCTGCGGTGAAAAAGGTCTGTTAATTGAAATTGGTGGCAGTGATAATCCAAAACACTGCCATCTAATGTTAATCCGCGGCCTTGTACAAATGCCAATAACAATATCAATGTTTTGCTTGAACAACTACTGTGTACGCAGTAGTTCATTTTATTGTCTCTGTATCATACTTTTAGAGCAAAGTTAAACCGGAGCCAAATTCTACCTGGCCAATGAAGCTGACTCTGATGCTGATTCTGATTCTTCCTTTGCAAAACTTGCCAATAGTCTGGCATCTGGCTACAGAACAAATAAATCATGCTGTTCTGCATCATCCTGCTGAAATGTTATTTAATATCAAGCTTTGAACAGCCCTCGGAGTGACAGCCAAGACAGCACAAACCACTGTTCTAAAGGCATCGACTGCATAGTGCATTTTCAGCCTTTTCAGCCTTTTCTTCCAGCAGAGCTCATGTGGTAATGTGAGGCATTCTTCCACAGTGACACACTCAGCATACAGATAGCAGTCTGAACACATTATGGGAGAATCAGTCCATGGAGCAGATTGAAAGAACATATCTACATTTGTATAATGAATTTTGAAATCATACATTCACAGACATAACAGGTGCAGTAATAAACATGTACATCACCACACGTATAAACATTAGAAACAACATTCAATTAAATGCAGTAATACAGCAAAACTAGTAAGTACTCAGAGACCACAATACTTTTGCAAAAGCTGCACAAAGCCTCCACATATTGTTGCAGTAATTTCATAAAAATCATTTGCATCAGAATCTGGATCTGCATCAGAATAAACCAGCCCTGGCAAATGTCATGATTTTAGGAATAAATCCTGTGCTGGAATATTAGGGCTTTGCACTAGAATTACAGTAATTATGGATAAAGGGTATGTTGCTTCTATGCCTGAATGTTACTTGGAGACATGGAGGCATTATCTGCACCAGGAACGAATCACTTCAAATATTTGCCACGGTATTCCATCATTAGGGTGCAGTTTGTATCTGAGTCTACCACTTGTTGTTTCTCATTGAGAACGGCAGCAGTACATCAGAGTGCCATGAGTCAGAGTGCGTTAACTTTGAACTTCAGCCAATTCAAACTCTAACCTTCAATGTGAACAAATCTCTTCAGGAATCAAGGTCTGGCCTGAATGACCTGTCTTTGAAGAAATATCACGCACAGCGAATGCACCGACTCTGGATCTGTCCCACTGTTTTTGACAAGGATGCATGAGCCAGTAGTTTGGTTGCCATGGATACCATTTCAGGTGTTTTGGGCTCTACTGCCTGCTGACACTTAGCACCATGGTCTGATGGCTTCTGTGAGTGTATGTGTGTGTGTGCATGTGTGGGAGTGTCTGTATACCCAGCATATTGAGGCTGTCTGTGTGAGCAGAATTATGAAAGACTCTTCTTTTCTTTCTGCCAAGCCACTTTTTCAATCTGTAATCTTCTCTTCTCTTCTCTTCTCCACAGTGCCACCCCTCCTACACTGCCTTTTTTAAAAATCTTTTCTCCATTCCCATCCTCCCCACAGATAGCCTGAGTGTAGTGTCGGTCAGACTTGGCCAGCCCATTTTGGCCCAGCAGCCCACTTGTCAGGCAGTGCTCTGTGCATCCAGGGAGAAAGACAGATGGGACCAGGAGCCAGACAGAGACAGAGTAAAACAATCAGAGGGGAAGACAGAAGGAAAGAAGGAGTAATGGTTAAGGGAAAGCAGCTGAAAGGTCTTGGACTGATTTATAGTTGTCCAAGATTATCTTGGCACACACGGGATAAAATGACAGTAAAACGTGATTACAGTAATATTTACTGCTCGATATCTGCATGGGTCTGAGTCCTGTTCCGCACATTGATCAGTGATTCATTGTAAAACAGCCCATGAGAGCTGTTCCCAGTGAAGTGAGACTGGGCCAGCTCAGTCTGGTTGTCCTCCTCCAGCATTCTTTGATTTGATCTTTGTTGTGATGAAGTGTGCTATGAAATTAGAACTCCTGTGTTCAGTTAACCATTTACCCAAAATGACAAGCCTAGATTGCTTTGTATGTATTGTCAGTGATTTCTTCTAAATGACTTCAAACACATTTTGGCATTTCTGTACAGCAATGTATTGTTAATTATCAGCCAACTTATACCCCAATATCCCAAAAATGGCTCCTAGAATAACATTTCTATTCCATACTATATTTGCAATAAGCCAATATCAGTCAGCTTATCATTGTAGCTCTAATTATTTTTCCTAAACTAATTACTGAAAGTGTTTGGGAATTCATCTTCTAAATATAGAGAAATGCACCTATATCAATGGTGAGGTTTAGCTTCTTCTTTTAAACTACAGTTTCAGCTTCGAGGCTGTTTGATCATGTAAGCAAACTATACACTGAACGATGCGTGTATTTAGTTGATTGGCCACGTGAGAATCCTCAAAAGAGTCAGACATTATCAAAGTCATATCCAGACCATGTGATTCACAGCCCTTATATTTTTACGTTGATCAAATTTGTATTGCTCTTACTACCTCCTTTAAACATACACACTTCGTAGGTGCAGCAACAGATATATATCTATATATATATATAGATATATATAACCACATACACCAGCCACCTTATTTTTACATTACACAGAAAGGTAGAAGGTGACATTATCTATACATAGATAATAACATATTTCTATCCACCTGCCAAATAAACATAAAGAAAACAAAAAAATCATATCTCTCATTAAAAGTCTTTCTGGCTCTGCTCAGCATCAGAAATGCAATTCACAGGTTCCACAAGTATCACAGTAAAGGAGCTGTGATGCTGCACTGAGGCAAGCCAGGTTGACCACACAGCAAACTATGTTAGCCAGAAGAATGAAATCTTCACACGACTAAGTCGATATCAGCAACTTCTTCAAGATTTACTCAAGTCTGCATGGGCATGCATACGGGGACACACATGACGACAGTATAAATCTACTTCCCCTCACATATACATCAGTGTAACAGATAAAAGTAGAGACAACAAAATGTGAAAATTATTCATTCTGATTCTTAGAAACAAGGCACAATGTGGAAGAACACTACCTCCGTAACTGTCCTTGAATCCTACACTATATTCAACACTCCCTCTCTCACACACACACACACACACACACACACACACACACACACACACAAAAGCCGCTGGGGTGTGAAGCACTTGCAGCCAAAGAGCAGTCAGAACACCTGACACTTCCAGTGAGAAACATTATCACTTTCTCATCTACAGCACACAAGTCGAGAGCACAGCATTATTCTCTGTTCAAGACCATTGGGTAAGAAGATAGATAGATAGATAGATAGATAGATAGATAGATAGATAGATAGATAGATAGATAGATAGATAGATAGATAGATAGAAACTAAACAACTCTATAGTAAGGAGAGCTCACCTTCATGATGCATCCCTCTGTCGCTAGTCCACTTTAAAACATGTGCTCTTCTGGGTGTGTGTGACGAGAGAAACACAAAGCGAGTGAGTGTGTGTGTGAGACGAGCTATAAAATCTGCCGCTTCTCCTCTTCTCCCTGGAGTCACAGGGAAGAGGAGTCGGTGACTCTCCGCAGCAAAAATGTATGCGTTGGTGTTTGTAAATGCACATGTATGTGTGTGTGAGATGAGTGTGAGTCGGAGAGGGACAGTGCTGCTCCTCCCTGCCTGTTCTATGAATGAAAACTCTACAAAAGGACACACCTACATCCCATCTGTCTTTATCCCCCTACCCCATCCATCCATCCATCCATCTATCTATCTATATATCACCTGGCTCTCGTCTCTTCTGTATGTTTCCTGTCCTCCCTTTTCCTCTCTGTCTCAATTTCCTCCTCTTGTCTCGTCTCACCGTATCATGTGTTCCTCTACCTCCTTCTAACTCTGCCGCTCTCTCCCCCCTCCCTCTATCTCCCCACCCTCTCCCTCTAATAGAAAGCTCACATTTCTCTGTTCTCCCATATAGAAAGAGGGGAGGAAGGGCGAAAAAACACATGGTCCGGCACACCTATTCTTTTTGATACTTGTCACTGTTTTTTTCAAAAATGTGCATGAAAATGTCTTATTGATGCAGAGGAGCACGGTAACAAGTACAGGTAACAACAATACATTTACATCCTTATTCACTATTTTGCTTTGTTCTCCTGTACTCTGTTTGATCACATGTAATGCAGGCAGCAAGTGAGCGATAACGCAGGACACACACACACACACACAGGCATTAGTGCATCCTATTTCCTGTTCCTATTTGTAACTGAGACAGAAAGCTGTAGGGTACAGAAGGAGATGCTGCATGGTGTTCAAGAGTGAATCTCACTGTGAGTGAGTTCGGTGACATCAAGTGCAGATATCAGGAAGTGATTCTTGGAGGTGAACTTCACATGTTTTACTTTACAATGGCAATATTGGCTGCACATTGAAATGCAATGCGGCTCTGTTAACATGCAGAGTAGGGATAGTAAATCTCTTACAGTCTGCCCTGCAGCTGCGTACCGGCAGACCGGCCAACAGAGGGTGCTATCACACTTCACAGGTCAGTGCTCATTAGGATGCAAAAGGTATTAGGAGAGCAGAGAAGAGAAATGGCTTGGATTTAATGAATAGAGGTCCTCTCTATAAAATGGCCTTCCTATTGCTTACTCAACTTCATTTTCTTCAGTTGTCAGCTAATGTCATTACGTTATGGAAATACAACTCTA
>JAVQJF010049420.1:0-21299 GCA_036023855.1 Gadopsis marmoratus
GCAGCAGCAGCATTGCATGCTGTCCGTGCCAGAAGAGGGCTGCAGATGGACTGACTGAGCTTGTATGTGTATGTACGAGGACGTTACCCAGCCCCACCCACTCCCTCAGTGTCTCTACATCCACACACAGGCAGCAGCAAGTGGTCTGGGGGTGGCCGGGAATTCAATTATTTACATTTCCTGATGATTATAGATTTTCTTTCCTCTGTCAGAAGGATTCGGGGCTAGTCAAAAAAAGACATAAAGCCCTGGAAGCCCGATGTTGACGCTGATGCTCAGACACCCGTGTGATTGTTTTTTTTTTTTCTTATATGGAATGTTCTCGTGGCTCTCCCATCATGCACCGCTTGTGAATGAGATCATTTGTCTGGGGGAAGGCGAGGGGATCGTGTGGCACAGTTGATCCATAGTGATTGACTGTAATGCTCCCTGTCAGACAGGCTCGTGCAATGAGACTTAGCAGCTGAGCATCTGATGGTATATCCAGCAGACCATCACGCTGACCTTTGCCGGAAATCTGCTGCACCGTGTTGGACCACACACCTTAAACACCTCTGTTCATGCTATTAACTGACAGTCATCTGGGGTGATGAGTGCAGTTCACTCCCCTAAAGCAGCGCTTCACTTTGAGAGAATATTTTCCCTTCTAGTGTAGACCCTCAAACATCTGTTGAATGTCACCACCAGCATCTTTCCCCAGCTGTCAATATTAATAACTGCACAATAAAAGCACAGTCTGAGACACAGGATAGAGTAGTGTTATACAGCACATATATCTGCTTTGGTTGTGGATGCTTTGGAAGAGCTATTTTTAGACCAAGCGTTTGAAAGGGAAATGGCTCGCATTAATGCTGGCGAAAACATTAACTGTTTAAAAATGGGAAGAAGAACATGAGATGATTATACTGGACTGTCTCAAAGCAATAGCTCTACATGTTCCAAAATACGCGTATTCGCTTTCCTTGCCGAGTCAGATGGGAAGATTGACGCCACTCTCAGATTTGTCTGTTTGATATAAGGCTACAGCTAACAGCCCGTTAGCTTAGCTTGGCTCAATGACTGGAGACATTGCGGAACAGCTATCTAGAAACAGCAATAGTGCGGCACATAACCCCTTATTAAACCGAAGTAAAGCTTAAAGTATGCTCAGTTTGTTCATTAAAGGGCATTGAGACATGCAGGGTTTTTGTTTAAGGCGAGTGCATACATTACCGTTGCACAGTCCGGCTTTACCCATAAGCCTTTGCCCTGTGCTGGAGCTATATGACCATCAGTCGTCCCCAGCTGTGCTATGTATATCCTGGCCCAGGTCCAGAGAGAGGACAGTTCACAGCCACAGAACAGAGGACAGTGCATAAGCAGAGGAACGAGGACGGGAGGGCCATCGCTGTGTAGCTGCTGGGTAAAAGGCACTTCAGGGTCTATTTATATCAGATGATTGCTGTTCCGAAACTCACTCAAAAGCACAACTCTGCATACACAACCATTTTGTTAGAGTTTGAATGCTTCCTTTAATAGAAAGGCCACCAACAAAACCTGTGCATGTGTGTCAAAGTGTGCAAGACAAGCGAGAGTGCGTTGGCAAGACTTTAAATGTGACGGAGCACCTTTTTTTGCAGCACGCAGGCTATAATTTGATCACGCGCGCTTTAGATTCATTTGCATGTACGCTACACGTGCAGCTGCAGGAAAAGCATAAGCAGGCTTTCCTAGAGGGGATAAAAGGGGAATGACGGTTATAAAGTACAGGGGGCTTTAACATCCACTAGTTCTTCTCATTTATGCTTATCTGGCTGACGGCTGCGTAAATTGCTTTCTGTTGAAGGAGAGTTCCCCGGGGGAACCGTTCCACTCAGAGACAGTGACAGGCTGGTAAAATCACCATCAACCCCCACCCCGGCTCCGCCTCCCCTCGAACCATGCAAACCGCCCCCTCGCCAACCAGCCCAGACAAACATCTTGATTGTAATTGAATTTTTGGGACGGGTGCTGCGTGACGGAGGACAGATTGGGACAGAGAGAGAGAGAGAAGAGAAGGAAATGAGGATGAAGATGGAGAAAGATGGAGTGGTGGAAAGGTTAGAGCAGTGACAGGGGTTGAGATTGAACAGGAAGGAAGAGGAAACAGCATGGTGTTATATAGGAAAGTGGATGACAGTGCAGAGACAGGGGACAAGGACAGTGCAGAGAGGGAGATGCTGGTTATAAGCTCTGTTTCTGCAGTGAATCCTTAAGGCTCATTATGTTAACTTGCTGTGACGCAAGTGCATTGTTGCCTGCATACGAAATAAAACGTATATATTCACTAGATGGCAGATGAGGGCTGAATCATCCCAAGCTGACGTCAGAACACCTTCCTTTCAATTTCGCCCTACGTAAGCATAACTAAACATGGCAATGCCCGGTTACAGTAGTGTTAATGTTAAGAACATGGCAGAGAAAGCAGCAACAGCAACATATTCTTTGAATCTCTCTGCCAATATTATTGTCGTTTGTTCGGAGTCTGCTGCTGACCTCACTTTCACATCCTGATTCACTGGCCTCACTGTTCACGTGATTAATTGCACCTTGCAGATGTGCATTGTTAATTCCTGAGGATGCTCGCAACCAACGCTCTGAAGCAGCGCTTAACATGCCGAGCAGCAGAGACGCTCACACAAAAGTGTAATTAAACTGTAAGGGCAATCGACTGCATCTGCATCTTTTTGAAGCATTTTAGATGTCTGTCACTTGCCTGTTCGATAACAGATGCAGAGATGTTGTAACTGGTGATTATCAAACTAACTTCAGCTGAGTGTGCGACGTGCAGTGCAGCAGTGGATTTTCCTACCTTCTAAAAATGTAACCATAAAGGCCTTTGGGTTTATTACTGCCCAGCAACCATACAACATGATCGTCCCACCATTCTCCTGCTGGGCTGGATCAGACATATCCTCACACATCTAACCTTGTTATCAATTGGATAAACAGTCGCCACACTCATTAAATACGTGGTCTTTTCTGTGGGATGCAGCGCCACTGCTCATTCTCCCTGAAGCTTAATAAGCAGAACATTATATTTCGTTCAAAATGAAATTATTTTGCCTGACATTTGTGGAGGTGCTCTTTATTTCAGGCAAAGCAGGGCGCCTCCACTATAAACAAATGTATCAAGTCTTTATATGTTGATGAAGTTGATAACTTTTTCTGTGGTAATATTAAAGGCCCACAATATCACTAAAACCTTATGGCCTCACTGTGAGCACACTGTGCTTCAATGGACAGTGAAATAAAATGAATCAATAAAATCTATCTTTTGAAATGATGTTTGGGCTCGGGTCGGGCTCGGTTACTACAGTCTCGGACTCGAAAAGAAATGTGCGGCCCGAGTAGCACTCTACTACTGCGCCAGTCAGTAGTAGTCATGTTGCAGCGCTCATGCACCTCTGACTTTTCACATCTATTGGGAATTACCAGTGGGATTCCAACAACCTATGAAGTGTTTAGTATGGTTTGTATGGGAAGAGGAGGCTTCAGAGGCATTGCTGTTCAAACCACACCTACTTGAAAATGTTGTTGTTTGTCATCCAAGATAACTGCGGTCTGTATGGCGAGAAATAATCCAAACCAACGTGACGGTACAACCTAAAAAGGAAAGTTTCTGCCCGTATAAATTCATTCATATTGAAATTCAGTGTTGCCTTCTGCTCAAATCCAGGTTTCTCTTCACGTCTCCTGAGCTGTGATGAACATCAGATGCCGTAAATTCGCTGACAAGTTAATCTTGCTTACATCTACAGGAAACAGATTTGTTTTCACATTACCATTTACACTTTTGGTTTGATGCAAAGCAAACAAACTGTTGGTGTGATCGCACGCGTAGAGTGTGACAACGCACTGGCAAGCTCAAACGATACACATTGGTCTTCAGATTTTGCGGGGATTTGGAGGAAGGTAGGGAAGGATAGCTGACAAATTTATTCCCATGCCTGTTCCTCAGTTCTCACTGCTTGTTCTTCAAGATGAGAAAACAAAAAAGCGGAGTTATTTGGGGTTAGCCAAGAGCTTCTCTCGCCACACAAGTCTATAAATGTACTGTCTGTTTGGATCTCTTGGCTATTATCTCTCTCTTTGCATCTTAGACTATTTCTCAGTCGTATTTTGACAGTACGCTGTTGTAATCCAGGTGTGGGGTATTGGATTTCTACATGCCTTTTCGCGTTAAACCTTCTTATACTTTCTTATTCTCTCTCCCTCTGTTTTTCCCTCTATCACCTCACAGATTTTATTTAGTCAGTGGTGGCGTGCCCCTCATCATCTGCGGGGTCACAGCAGCCGTCAATATAGACAACTATGGCAGCAAGGAGCAAGCGCCGTAGTAAGTCTTCAATTTGCTTCTGCTCTCAAGGCTGAATTACACACTGTGTTGATGTTTTGCATCATTTTATACACCTGAACAAAGTGTCTTCCTCATTAGGAATCTATTTGACTTTTTTTAAAACAAGGTTGCATGTGTCTATACATGTGCTTATGTTAATGCTGTTTGTGTAAAGTATATGTGATGTTGAAGCTAATGGTTTCATTGGAAACATAAGTCCTGAGCTGTGTCTCAATTCACGTTCTTCCGTACTTACATTTTCTATTTTAAGTGCATGAGTGCGTTCACACCGACAGTTATGGCAAAATGCAGTGCGCTGTGAGTATCCGGATGGTGTACTCGTAGCGTTCAAAAAACTTCTTACCCTCAATTGTTGCCATGTTGGCTAGGTAGCAGCAAGGGAGGGTACCACCAACCTTTGAAAATTAATGTAGTGAAGTATCTGAATTGAGACACAGCTATGGAGTTTTTTTATCGTTCAGTATCAAAAGTATTAAAATGCACTGGTATTCATGTGTGTTGCAGCTGCTGGATGGCATGGGAGCCCAGCCTGGGAGCCTTCTTTGGCCCTGTGGCCTTCATTGTCCTGGTGACATGCATCTACTTCCTCTGTACCTTTATCCAGCTGCGGCGACACCCTGAAAAGAAGTACGAGCTCAAGCAGCTGACGGAGGAGCAGCACAGGCTGGCCGCCATCGACGTGCCGACCCACTGCCACCAGGGAGCCGAGCCTGGGGCCCTGGCAGCTGCACCCAGTGGGAGCCACTGCCCCGCTGGCTGCCCAGGCGTTCCTATCAACCCCGCACTGCTGGCCAATGAGCACTCCTTCAAGGCTCAGTTACGAACGGCGGCCTTCACCCTTTTCCTTTTCCTGGCCACCTGGACTTTCGGGGCACTGGCCGTGTCACAGGGCCATTTCCTGGACATGATCTTCAGCTGCCTTTACGGTGCCTTCTCTGTCACCCTTGGCCTCTTCATCCTCATCCATCACTGTGCCAAGCGTGACGATGTCTGGCATTGCTGGTGTTCCTGTTGTCCTGGACGACGCGCCAATGCCTGCTCTGGTGCCCATGGGCCTGCTCAAGCGCGGCCCAAGGTCAACGTGAATGGAGATACCCCCGGCCATGGCCACGGTCACAGCCACTGCCACCATGACTCACCATGTCAGGGCAAAGCCCTGATGAGCTGCGGGCATGGCAGTTTAGGTCACTGTAAACACACCGCCTTTCCGTCCTCACAAAATCACGTGACGTGTCTTGCACCGGTGACGCCGTGCTGCGCCGCCCTGCATAGCCAGCAGCTGATGGAAGAGGAGCCTGCGGCTACACATGTGCTGCTACATGCTGACCCAGAGAGTTACCGGCCGGGGATCCAGTTGCACCCCTGCCTAAAGAGCAGCACCAGGACTAAAAGCCGCCACTTCAGCCGCCGTGCCGGGGCCGGTGCTAGCGGAGCAGGAAGTGAGCGGGAGTACGCATATCACATCCCCTCCAGCGTGGATGGAGGCAGTGTGCACAGCTCACACACTGACAGCCCGCACAGCACACATGAGCGTCACGCCCACATCTGTCCACACCTGGCCCACGAAGGCCACCATGATGGGCACCACACATGCCACGCCACTGCAGCCACCACACACGAGGCCCTGGCATGCCATAATCCCTGCCACAGGCATATCTGCTGTGCCAAGGCAGACCTTTTCCCTTCTCTGTGCCCGGCAGAGGGAGGCGACACAGGCGTCTTCCTGTGTGGCTGCGGCAAAGTGGCCGAGCAAGACCCGACGGCAACACATCACCATCTGGAGATGCATGCCCCGCGCAGACAATCTTACCCCCAGAACCCGCCCAGTCAGAATGGGATTCTAAAGGGGGGGCTGCACGAAGGACTCCTGTACACGTCGGACAGCACAGGGAATATACGCACTGGACCCTGGAAGAATGAAACTACTGTGTAGTGTGGGAAGGAAAAACACGGGCGATCCCGCCAAAATTAATCCCTCCCTTTCTAGAATTGAAAAAAATAATGAATTGAGCAACATTTAAAACATCACAATCAGCGTGGGGTATTTTTATTTTCATGTCCTCATGTTTGTATGTGTGCTGTTTTACTGTACAGATAATCATGTAAACGCTCCCTGAAGAGCGTCCATACAAAGAACAGAATCCCGTCCACCAAGAAGAATTTGTGAAACGTGTGTCACGTCACCATCAGATGTAATTGAAGGTATTGCCACTGTTCCATATTACTACAGATCTCTCTATATAAATATATATATATATATATACAAGAAAATGAATGGTTGTATGTATGAATATGTGTGTGTTAGTGCTCAAAGGCAACACGCTGCAAGATTTTTTTACACCTTGAATCTGAATCCATCCAATAGTCTACGATGACAGTGAACCTCCAGTACTTTAAAGAACTCTTGGCATCCATGTTTTAGACGACTAAACCAGCAATTTTAGACCTCATGGGTATTTTTGCCATTCAGTCAAGCAACTGTGATCATCTGCTAGAGATTTTCTAAATAATATACAAAGATACTGTCGCTTGCCAGAGACGCGTGGATGCCAGTTAAGTTGTGAAAAATCAAAGCAACAGAAAAAGTGAAAGTAAGCATCCTCTTCCAGGTTGGTATTGATCGTGCCGTCTGTATGATGTCTTCGCTGTTTGTGTTTCTCTTTTGTTGAAATTTTTTTCTGGCGAGAAAACAATAACGGCAGCATCAACAGCAACAGCGTGGCCATTGTGAATAGGGAGTCGGCGGCGTCGATGAGTCACTGGATCCGGTGCAATTTTTATTAACACTGTGCCACATAGAGCCAGGTTCCTCACAGCGAGTTCATTGCCAAACTAGTATGCAGGTCTTTGTTTTGGTTCATGTCTGTTCAGCTCAGCTCGCACGTGCTCTCCGCCTTCATAAAGTCAGCTTATGATTCTTTGTCAAATCAAACACTCAAACATTTGAGGGGAAACATATCGTGTGAGTGTGACTGTAGACGAAACAACAAGCTGCTTTGGGAAACCTGCCTGTGACCAAAGTCCTATTATTTTCCCTCATAATAAAAACTACTAAAGCATTTTAACCAACCTCACCCACTATTAGCTAAAGCCACAAAATGACACATGGCAGAAATTAGTCCAAATGCAATGCCTTTATATTTGATCTGTTTTTAAATTCCCTGATAAAAGACCCAAAGCATGCATGCCTTGTTGTGTGTAGCTGTGTGCTATATTTTAACAGTGTAACTGAACCGATATGACTGCTGCAGCTTGTATGTATCATTTTCGCCACACTCTTGGATTAAGCCTAGTTCCCCCACAAACACTGCATTATTTCCCATTGGTGATCTCCATTTAACAAGCTTAGATTCATCCTAGAATCCAGCACGGGAAATCGTAATGCTTTTGGTTCTGCCTCTGGTAGATAACTTGTGTCAGGAGAGGCCAAGGTTGAAGTACGGTTTGTTTTTTTCTTACCGTGAAGGTCACATTCTCTTTGAAGAGCTGCCACTCAAAAGAGGCGGCAAAAGAGGCTCCGTATTGATTCAGAAGCACTTGTTTGTTTTATGAATGATGATATTGCGTGCGATACTCCAGACAAAACCGGCCGTACATTTCTTCAGAAAAGCTAGATTTGGGGGAAAAAAATAAATACACCCAAGCAGCCCATATATTGTCACAGCAAACCCTGCTCTCGCCGGACCACCTCAGCATGCACACCATCTCTTCATCCATTTGTGCACTCTTGTCTGTGTATATAGAATCAGTTTCTGATGAATTATTTTATATGAGATTTAAGATATTTAAGAATAAAATAAGTCTATATGTAAAGAAAGTTGTATGGGGGGAAAAAAAACTGTCCTCTCAATTTTAATGCTCAGTATCTGAGTTTAGAAATGTCCTTTTTGTTTTCAAATGCCTTTTTCTCTGTTGCAGTTTCAGTTGACTTCATAAAGTATGCAGACTCGCCATGTATTGTGAGACTTATCCTGTCATGTCAGAAATAGAAATGCACTACCCATAATAACGTTTGGCCTGCCAGAATAGAATTTGTCACTTTACAGTTCCGTTTGTTATAGAAATGTTTGTTCAGACAGAAATCTTTGAATGAAAAAAGTGACTTCTGCAGAAAGAGGAAAGAGAAATATGAACGTGATACTCCCTTTATTTGGACGGCAGGCTTCGAAAAGTGAAGGTAGGGCCCTGGTAGATATCAAAGATGATGCATGAACCTTATAGCTTTGCACAGGGCCACCGGAGTTATTTCCAGGGTCTGGGACAAAATGGGATATTATGAGCCCAGCTTATGGGTTATTAAAAAAGGCCCACAATTGATCACATAATACGGGCTCCTCTGAGCCACCTTAGATGCCGGCAGTCAGCGGCCCTGGCTTTACAGTTATTGGAAAGGGATTTGTAACAATATCACAACAAACCGTGTGAAATCAGCCTCTCCCGCTAAAACCCACATTAAACTGGCAGAACATTGGTCTATGGTTAATTGCTGTACAACATGTGTATTTGCTGGTGGTGTTATCTTAGGATCAGCCTGAGCTTTTTCAGTGTCTGCGAGGCGATGTGCTTGGTATCATAGGCCACCGTAGGCCAACTTCTCTGTTGTCGTCAGTAGCAGATGTACTGCCCTAAACGAGCTTGCGGTCTTGGTTTCGGCTCCCCAGACGGCTGCTGGAACATTCCCCTGTGGTACTGTGACAAAACATTAAAGCCAGTTTTCACTTTTTTCTACATTGACACAGATTCCAATAAATGTATTTTTTCACCATGCAACGGATGAGCGCATCTTTGCCTCGTGTTTGTGTGTCCGCCACGTGTGTGCATGAGCAGAGAGTGCATTTAACTTTTCCTGACGAGGGATGCGAGTGGAAGGCGAAGCCTGTTATGTTTTTTTTTCTTCTCAATTCTCGCAGTAATGTGTTTATTTCTTCTGACAGCGTGATAGCGATTGAGATGCCTTACGGAGCCGCCACGGGGGAGGAATTCAAATGGTAGCAGGCTTGACTGCCGCTGTGTGTTTGGGCGTGTGTGCGTGTGTTGTGCATGCCCAGACCTGTACACACACATGCACGGCCGTCCACATGTGCACACGCCACCCAGGAAATGAGACAGCATGTCTTCTGTGCGTCACAAATCACACCCAGGTTTGACAGGCCATGAAACGCCTAAGCACATTTAATATGCAGCTGGGGGTTTTTTGTTTTTTTTCTTTTTCTTTTTCTTCTCCAAGGCCCCCCCCCCCCCATCACCAGATTATTCATCTGACTGAAAGCCATGTGAAATGTCAGAGCCCATCTCTCCTTCTCTGTCTGCCATGAAGACCCAGACTGAACAGGATTCTATACTGCAGGGTATCCACGAAAGGTGACGTCCAAAGCCAGCATCTTTGCCACCCCCAGCAAAAGAAGAAGAAAAAAAACGGAATTATTTTGTGTGCTGCAGTGCCAAATGAGCTGCGGTGGTGATTATAGATCGTTAGCATTAAGGCTACGATGGCTTTAATTGCCAGGGGTGTCTTTGAACCAATAAGTGTGTGTTTTCCCAGAAAGTGCAGAAAGGTCAGCTTCCAGCGTTTACCAGCGAGAGTCAGTAAAACAAAAGGATGCTTCACCATGTGGTTTTTAAGACTGCAGGCCGCGCTGGGTCGTACCGCGGTGGCTGGCGAAGGGGGATATTGGCCCAGGACGACATCTGCTTCATTAAAAATTAATCTGGTTTTAGTAACAGACGCGTGTTTATGATACACTTAACTGTGTGTTAATTTCCTGTTGTAATAAACAGGAGAACGAGCAAAGAGTGGGGGAGACGGAACTGAGCGTGTTCCTGTTCAAATGCATGTGCCTCTGAGATGATACTGTATGTTGCATGTATGGTTTAATTTTTTTGTTTTTTTACGCATGAGTTATCAGATCTGGAAAAACAAGCAGGACTTCACACATACAGTCTGATCTGATGTCACTGAGCGTTTTCACTGATTTTTGAGTGTGTAGATGGGTGCAAATGGATTATGTTTGTCTTTAACGTAGACGCATGAATGCTTTGTCTTACGCAATCACAAATCGTCTTCAGTTTCGTACAGGCCGCATTATCCCATCTCTACATGCCTTCTTCAGGCCCCTCTCTCTCTCTCTTTGCTCCTTGCATGCTTCATAGGCCTCTCTCCGCCCTAATAGCAAAGCCTGCTCCTCCAGGTCCAGCCTTGGCAGACAAGACTTTGTGATGGAAAAGGCTGCGATCCTCATCGCTAATGCATGTACGTGACTTAAATTACATGCCCGAGACTCGCAGGGTGCGAGAGCGAAGCAGAGCTGCAGTGGGTGAATGGAGAGAGAGGTGGGGGTGGGTGGGGGGACTTTAGATGGATAGTTTGAGGCTTAGGGGAAGAGAGAAACAGAAGGAGTGAGGTGGACAGATCAAAGAGGAAGAAGAGACAGAAAGAGGTGGGCAAAGCTTCTTATTAGATATCATCGCTTGGTTTCTTGAAAGCTACATTTCTAATGAGCGGTGTGTGTGTGTGTGTGTGTGTGTGTACGTAAAGTTTCTCTGTGTGTAGGGCTGCATGTGTTTAATGCTACTGCAGTAAGTGCGTACGCACTCAAGTACTGTACATGAATATCCACTCATAGTACTACTCTGCCTGTGAACGCTGTACAGTGTCCTCTGTGGCTCCGGAGCAGCTTTGACTGGTCTGACAGAATAACCCTAATGATGTCATAATGATGTGGACTTGGGGGTTTTAAATGTTTTAACACAATAAAAGCCTGTGTTACAAAATTGGGCTATGGAGATTAAAAGGCATGGGCATTTGCAAGGCAGGGGGGGGGTTTAATGAACAACACAACTGAATTGCATTGTGGGAAACAGGAGCTTGACCCTATAGGTGACGTCAGGATATCGCAGCTCCTCTGCACCAACTTCTTAAACATTGCAGAATTATAACACTAACTCCCTCTTTAGATACCTACGCATTTTATGCTACCTTATTATTTGACCTCACTACATTTTACAGGGAAATGTTGCGCTTTTAATGCCGCCACCTTGTTTTTTAATCCATCGCTTAAACAGTTACTGCACACGTAAATGTGTTTTTTGTGCTGTAAAATAAATGATATGACTGCTGCGATGAAACACACCAGTGCTGTCGTTAACTTCGACATTTCTTACCACATTTATAAGCATTATCATTTCATGGGTTGAAAGTGGCTCAACACGCCATCTACTGTTTAAAATCAGCCCTGAACTTGCAAGGCCACTGCTGACATAGATTCGACCGGTTGGGACCTGTCTATGTCATCAAATGTATATATACACGTATATGGATATCTGTACATATGTATATAAAAAAATTGTATTTTGTAATTTTGCTGGGAGAGAGGGTTCCTGCAGAATTTGAGGGTGGAGGTACACTTTAGTATAAGAAATATTAACTCTTCCACCGCTCCACTTGTATGGTAGCGTTGGTGATGACGCTGTCGCAGCAACTGATTCGTATATGCCTATGAAGCATGGTGCTCTGTCATCCTCTGTCATCTGTTATTCACTGGGAGGAAGCAGCCTCACGCAGACTTGTATTGTAGTTGTCTGCCTGGCGGGCAAAGGATAGGATGTATGCTGATGCAGTGCACAGGGGCTCCTCACATGGGAAAACAAAAACAGCTCTATTGGTTTATTTGCTTGTCATACCTGTGCTTCGCCTCAGTATGTGCCTCCCTCTGCAGAGGTTGCCTTGCAGCCAATCGCTATCGCCCTGCCTTCCCCCACGAAGACCTCTGTAGACTTACACCACTTGTCAGAGCGCATGAAAGTAATGAACAAAAACCCCAACCTATTTTACCAAGCTCAGCCCCATTCTGCTATTTCACAGTGGCTTACTGTCAACACAGCCGCACCTGGCTTTCAATCTATGATGTGACAATCCGAGGTAGCGTCTCATTCTGAAGAAAAAAGACCTTGACGTCTCGGTGAGTGACACGTCTGAATATTCCCTGCAACTTGTTTTCTCGTCACAGCCATTGGCCCCCGCTGCGCTGCTGGATTTCTTCATCTGCATCAAATCTTTTTGTGAGTATGTGCGATGCACGCCAAAGACCAAGTCAGGTAGGTGTGAATATTGCTGCTCTCTCTAACTCAAAGCTGTTGGTTGGGTTCTCAGGGCGCCAGTAGCTGCCAACCTGTTGCTCTTCTACGTGTTTCTATGCTCCGCAGCCCCTCTTTGTTATTTATAGCTTCCTCTAATGGTGACGCAACACGGCACAGCGGGAAGGGAGCAAAGAGTCATGTGATGGTTTTAATGCAACAATCCAGTGGATTATGGGGGACTAAGAGGCTGCTACTGCTGTCTGTAACATCAAGGCTCAGGCAGGCAGGCAGGGGGCGGCCAGCTCCCCCCCCCCCCTCCACTCCTCTCCTCCGCCTCCCTCCTTGACGGGACGGCATGGTGGGCAAAGGACCAGAAAGCAGGGAGGAGAACTGAGGGGATGGAGGGGGAGAAGTGAAGCCTGGAGATTACAGCTACAGTAGCTGTTTGTTACAGGCGTGTTAAATCCCACACAGTTGCCAGGCACCGGTGTCCTCCTCCTCCTCTATATCCAGAAAATGAAGGTTTATCTGAATCATTTCAATCAAAGTTTGTAAAAGGGAATGCAATAATTTGAGCTATCCTGTATCTCATAAATAAGCACAGTAACAGCTTCTGCAAAGGGGTGCTACTTGAAATCAAACATGACATATACTATACAATGCTTTGCTTACAGTAGGCCTTATTTTTTGGGGGTTTTTGCACATTCGGGGGGTCGTTGCAAGCCTGGCGAGACTTTACTTCCTAGAAGAAAAACACAGCACATAGCAAATAGGTAGTAAGCAATATTTTTAGATCCAATATGCTCAAATAAGACTCAACAAAATAATCCATAAATAAATATTTCAAGCTTTTGTTTCAATGTGGTGAAGAAACATGGAGCTCCAAAGCAGGAAAAACAGACTCAGACAAGTCAAAAATGTAACTGCATACATGAATAAATAATAACGTTTGGTTAAATAATTAAAATGTGTTTTGAATTATAAAGCATTATACTTCTCCTTTAACCTCCAATCAGTTGATGAAATAAATAAAAAAGGAAATTGAATTTACTATCATTTTACAACGCCGTCAATTTTCTTTTAATGCGTTTTCCTTTTTCCTCATTTATTTTTTCGTTTTTGGCTAGCACGCATTCAATCGTTTCCTGTTCCTTATTTTCGCAGGTTCTTCACCACATTTACACTTTCCCTTGTGCTTAAATGATAATGAGGCTGGTGTTGGACGTGTGTAACATCTGTGGTGACGCTGCCCAGCTGCAGCTATAGCATTCATCATCCAACTACAGCAGACAATGCAGGGGATGTTAATAGCGAGTATAAAAGCTTTCACTGCCTTTTGTCGGTTTCGGGGCTCCATTTTGAAAAGCCATTTAGACCCTCATTTTGGGAAAATCAAAAGAACACAAAGTATCATTTAGCAGTTCACTGAATAAGAAAAATATAAATAATGGGGAGGGGGAGCATAGGGGTTAAGGCACCGGGCCCCCAGTTTGTGTCCAGCCATCTCCCCCCTCCTCTCATTTCAAAAGAAAATTCATAGTTTATAGTCTTCATTTTCTGCGAGGTGGTGGGGGCTGCATTGCAGGGGACAGAATTCCCAAAATCCTGCCTACCTGGGGTTCACTTTTCATCTTAGACTCTATATTCCCCCACCGAGGATCCACAGCACCAACTGTTTGCTCCGGAACGTCAGTCTGTCATCAGCTTCATTTGTCTCCTACAGATGGGAGTTCTGGGAACCTCGGACTGGATATGCGCGCTCGACTCTTAAAGGCTTCGAGCATGTGGCCAAATGTGGGGTCTGGGATGGAGAAGTGCTTTCCTCTCAGTGTGACATAAATCAAGTCCTCATTAAACTAAATGCTGTGAGTCGGGGGAAGAGCTGTCGAAACTGCTCCTGCCGTTCACTCACGATGTAAAAGCAGACAGTGATGTTAACGCGTGATGTAATGTAGCTGGTAGAGGCTTCAGTTCTCAACAACCAAACACACTGAAACATCTGATTGCCTGTCCTGTCTTTGGGCTCAGCCTTCTGCTCTCTATACAGGAATGCCATCTAGTGGTGAAAATTGGCAACGTGAGGTGTTAAGGGATACAAGTGGATGTCAGTGAATGAATGGCCTTTAGTTACAGCATCTGTGAGTTTGAGTTTGAGACCGAGGTCAACGGGCAGGCTAATGCACGAGCTGCCTTTGCGGTAGGAGAAGGTTTTTCCTACGGAGACGGAAAGAGGAACGCGTCACAAACCAGATGAGAAATGAGCTCTGCTACTTCAACTGACAGGCAAAAAAAAAAAAAAGCAAAGCAAAACAAAACAAAGATTAAGCAAATGGTTCAGGTCAAGACATGAGTCAATTCGGAGCTTCCACATGGAAGTGTAATTGCGATATGGATCTGCTAGGCACAAAATATTGTCTTGTCCATGTGTAACCTAGCAGAAACACTGGGGCATCGACCAGGGCTCTCTAAATCGCATCCTGCTTATACCCAGACAGGCCCATTTAATAGATTTTTATTAAGTGAGAGATTAGCCAGCTGAAGTAATTAAGTGTTCAAATGGAGGTGAAAAATGGGGGCCCCTGCTGGACCCCAGCCCCCCAGCCAAATGCAAATGCATGCAGGGACGCATTCTAACTCCTTCCCTTCTCTCTGCCTGTGAAGCATCATCGCGTGCAAAGTCCATGGGCTAAGTTCATAAACGTCTGATCTGCTCTAACATACCGAGTCTTACTGCAGTTATTTCGCGCCGGTACATTGTTTTGTCTGCGAGGCCTGATGAATATGCATTTTCTGTCCCTCCCTGGCTTTCATGCCCGGGTGCTTCTTCACACGCACAAACACACCAATCCACACTCGTGCAATGCTGTTTACACAAAGCCACACGTCAGAATTGCAATGCACTCACTAATCTACCTAACTGGAGATGCATTTTTGTCATCGCTGATATGTTAATTAACTTGCTTTTTAACATGTTTGTGATGATTATGTACGAATTTTGTTAATGATGAAAGCATTGGAATTATAATTGTAATATTGAATACCCTGAAACCAACTTTAGCATCATATCCTCAAGACTACGAACTAAAAGCTTCCCATACTGTTGAAGATTAAACAATAAAGGCATAGTGTAGGACAGGCGGACAGCATGACGAATTAGCTGTTAGCCGCTCCTGTTCGCAGCGTGCCAGTAGATTTGCAGACGACTACCACTGGATTGTCTTGATACCGAAGAAAACTCAAAAATGTGCTGATATTTTGGCACGTTCTGGAGGCATGAGGAACTTTAGTTTGTAGGATTTCAAAGCGGATTTATGGATGTTTATTCGCGATGGACATGGGAGATAATGGTATCTTCCGAAAGTGTAAGTCGCACTGAATCTAAAAATATGTGCATCACTTCTGTGTTCACATTTGACTGATGACTACAGAGGCAATTTTTGACCCACACTGCGACCAAGTCAGCGGGACAGACTACAATAACTAGGCTACCTAACTTACCAACATTCGCCTGTCTCTTTCACCTCACGCAGGTAAATGTGTTTCTCTGTAAGGTTTATATGATGTTTAGGTAGTAGTAGTAGTAGTAGTAGTAGTAGTAGTAGTAGTTTTGTGTCACTGACAGTAACGTAACTTAACTCTGATGACGAGGATCTTTGGGCCAAGTGATTTTGATGAACTATATAACCAGCTCAATGGAAACTAGTTTGACTATTACTTTTATTATAGCTAACTGACTTATTCTAAGCACTCTCTTGCTGCACCCATGGCTAGGAAGGGCAGATGCACACAGCCATGTTGCAATGAGGATGAGACAGTGACTGATATGTTGTTACTATACTGACTCATTTGTGTTTGATGCAGTGCCGAGCAGTCACAGAAGCCTATATGTGTACGTAAACATACAATATAAAGATATCAGTTAGGTTTGAAAATGACATTTTTGACAAAAGAATTAACATTGCTGATTGTGATCTGTAGCTAATCTGTAACTCAATCTGTGTCATGCCAGTATCACAGATTCTCTAAAGACCAGAGGTGTGTTCGGCGAAACACCCACACATTTATGGGTTAAAGCTTAACTTGGGTCATTGCGATCTGATTCACTGGAGCTAAAATGTGTGTGTGTGTGTGTATTTTTTTGAAAATTTTGCTTCAAACTGTGGCACTGCCCTCAGCTCCAGCAGCTGTCTCAGGGGCGACAGAGGACAAAATCCTGTCCTCCACAGGACCTCCTGTCCTTTCAACTTCATGTAGTAACTACAGCAATCAAGACAGTTTCCATGCATTTTCTTTTGCCGGTGTTTGAATCTGTAATGCGCCAGATATTCCTGTAGGTCTACCCAACGGAAGCTTGTCACGCTAAATGAAATTGGAGGAGCTGCAAGGCAAGCAGAGTTGCCTTACTGTGCGCATGTGTGTTCTGTTTCTGTTCAAAGGTACATTCCTTTTCCCCAACCCCCTACTTTAAAAGAATAAAACAAGAAAAATTGTCACCATTGCTTTTGTCAGATACGTCTCTCTTTGTGGAATGCCTAAACCCTGAACACGTGTTTTCAGCGAGACAAGAGTAAAGGTGGGAGTAGGACAGACCTCTGGGAACTTGTGCTAAAGCCACAGCTTCAGAGACGCTGCTCACTACAACAAATCCTGCCAGGATGTGCGACGTGCTTCAAATGTCGATGTGTGTGCCGCCGTGCTATTCAGTCAGAATGGAGGAACAATTCAAAACTAAGAGTTTATTTGATTATCCTTTAGCTATCAAGGGATAAACTATGTTGCACGCTTGCTTATTTCCTGATAATGCTGAGTATAAAACTGGGTGGATAGAAAAGCACTTTGTGTCTGCATGGCTACACATGCCACTACAGGTAAGTGAGATTTTATTTTATTTTTTGTCATTTGGGTGAACTGACATTTAAAGTGCCTAGTTGCAGGGTAGACCACGCCGACGTTACAAATGAACTTTAACCTCACTCATCGCCCCAGCAGGCGAGGTCCAATGACTCCGGTGTCCGTCTGAAAAGTGATGCAGCAGACCGTGGGGATTCAACATTTGCGCAGAAATCAATACTACATGCTACCAAATGTGGTTCCATGTGGCCCCACACGTTGCTCTTGCTCATTCAAACACAACGCTTCAGTAGACCCCCCGCATACCTCAACATCCAAAGCTAAGCCAGATATTCTCACAGCAGCTTCCCCGCTGAGACGCAACCCTGAGCTGTACCTTTAAAGCATCGTACTGCGACTGTCTGCTCAAGGAACTTTTGACACCTCGCAGGTTTTTTGGGATTTTCTTTTTTTCTGGGGCACATCTGCCAGATATAAAACCTTCCAGCTTCGTCATGATCCTGCTCCCTAACAATGCAGTCCAGACTGCATAGGTCAGCCAGTCTTGGATACACACAGGATCCCAATTATGGGTCACGGCCTGTTTTTTATATTTGTGTGGCTTTATTGTGTCTGTGAATATCCTGTGTTGAATATGAGTATTTAGCTTCAAGACCATCTTTATTTTGCCACTCTTGTATTGAAAAGGATTATTTTAAAATGAAGTTTTCGTTTGCACCTGCCATACAAAATCCATTAAGGAAACAAAAAGAATTGATCTTGTCACATAAAATCTTGACTGTGCAGTTATTGTTTTTAAAATTTTGTGTTTGAGCCATCGGTACCTCCATAATGAAGACACTGTGGCTCAGCATCAGCGCATTCATCTGTTTTCTGGAAACGTGAGACAAAATGTGAGCCGACGCTGGAGGTGCAGACAGGTTTAGGCTTGGAATTAGCTCCAGTTAGCAGCACTTATGCCAACTTTGGGGCTGGTTTTGGCAGCTGGATAGTCATTGGGAGGTATTCCATCACAAGTCTAGCATAAGCCAGTGATAAATGGTCCAAGCCATTTTGGCTCTGTGAATGAGGTTTCTGCTGCATCATGTCTCATTTACATCAGCCTCTTGGATAACCTTGAAAACTCCGGTTTAATTTATTTTTTTTTTAACTGACCCAGCCCCCATTGTGTTTTTTGATGTTGTTTTCATTTTACATTGATTTGAGTCACAGAAATGAAGCCATCGTTTCACGTGTAAGACCTTTATACTCCCTCCCTCTCCCTCTCCAAACATGTTTTTTTAACCCATGTAGAATTTTATAGCATTTTATAACATTAGGGTTCCCACAGTCATGAAATTCCTGCAAAAGTTATGAAATTAGAAAAACTCTGCCTGGAAATGGTTTGGAATTAACAATGTGTTGGAAAATATTTTGAATATACACTGTTTTGGTTATTGTTCAAGACATGTTGATAAAAATCCCCAAACTTAACGTTGTGTGAAATATGTTCTTCGCATTGCTAATTTCAAATCTAGTGCTGCGCTGCGTAACTGTTGAAAGGTCACTAGTATCACATGACACACGCTGGTGTATGCACCTAATTGGTGGCGGAAAAGTCTGATGTTAGCAAGTGCTACTATCCTGGGAAGCGTGCATTTAATAATGTCAAATGACAACTAAAAAGCCATAATTCCTTAGAGAAGGAGACCCTAGCGTGCACCCTGTGATCACTATCATTATTTTAAACTGCTTAAATAAAGTTGTGGAAATTGGGGTAAAATATGATGAAAATGTTCTGGAAAAGTTTAGAAAATTCATTGGTAAAAATGTGTGGGAGCCCTGTAATCTGATTCTCTGCAAAACGCTATATGTTTTGGATGGCTCAGTAGACAATCTGAAAAGGTGTAGGTGGAAATGAGCAGGTACTGGGGGGTGGGGTGTGGTGGGGTGGGGTGGGGGGGGCTAACTGGTGGGAAACTGTAAGCACTGTGAGAAAGAGACAACAATAAATCAAAGGAGACTGTGGGAATATCAATCTTATGTGGCACAAAGTGCAACATTGCCGGCATGTTTTAACCCAAAAAGTGAATTCAGCGTTTTGTCACTGAGCGTTTACTTACCCTGCAAATGTGCCTGTATGGAGCAAACTGAAAAGAGTTTAAGGGTACCGCTTCTTTTTTATTCTGGGAGATGTAGCTGAGTTAGAGCATGGACCCGTGTTTGAATTAGACAGAAAGAAAAAGCGAAACAGAATAAACAAAACGGAGCAGTCACAATGCTATCAGACGATTTCACTGTCAAGCTCATCCCCGCATAAAGCGCTGCTTCGCTGTAAATGATTCAGACGCTCCCAGCGGCGGGGAGCTGTGCACTACTTCCACATTAGGAGCTGATCCGTTTGAAGATGAAATACCTTCTGAATGTATCTCTCTGCTGGCTACTGTGCAGTGCCAACAAGGATCAAATAGACTGCCTTGTTCTCAAGTAATGAGCCATTGAGGGGATATGCCAGAATCTGTACGATCACATTAATTGCCTGGCTGCTGAGGTAAAAGTATTTCCCTCTATTATCCCGACACGTTGGAATGCTGAGCAGTCAACGAATCTAATAGTGGCTCCCCTCCGCCTGGCCAGAGAGGCCCCTCTATCACTGCTCAGCAGCAACAGGGCAGCGCCGGCATAATAGCAATCTCATTTCCCGCCACCCTGGACTCAGCTGGCACCCACACAGGCTCTCCATCATCACTAGCACACACACACACACACAAGATGATATTCAAATGGAGTGGCCAATAAAGATGGATCAGAGTTTGCACAAATAGTATTGATCTACAAGTGTGCAAGGGTGTGACTGCATTAGTAATATGAAAGCGGGAAAGGCTGCATGGCTGAGGATGTCAGGAGGGTTGACGTGCCTTACGCCATGCCGTGTTCTCCCGCTACGGACCGGTGGTGTTTCTGAAAGTCAAGACTTTGACTCCAAAGTCGGTCACCAGCTGAGGGCTGCAGTTTAAGTCTGGCCTACAACAAGACGGGGGGCTTCAAAGCCTGGAGAAATGTCAGTGAGGTTAAGAGGACTTGACAAATTACCATAGATCAGTGTTTGATAGAGTGGGTGAGAATGACTGGTAACCGCTATTAAAGGGCCAGTTCACCCGAATTCTCTAAAGTGTCTGGTTTCTGCTTCAACAAGATGGTACAGTGGAAAATGACAGGTGATCAATAATAATTTTACAATAATAAAAGAATGACACACTATCCCTGTCACTCTGGATGATCCAAGCCGTCAGCAAATAGATTCATAGGATCTATTCCCATGGTAGGAAATGGTTCAAGTGGAAATGGTGGACACTTTTCATTGGAACTTGTGGTCAACTAGGTGTGTAGTCATCTCTAAATAAATAAATGTCTGCATGGCTTCCATCAGGTGTCCTGACGGCAGCCAGTTCTTTCATTTTCTGTCTATGGTCTCCAACGTCTCTGTGATAGACCTTTTTGCAGCAGACATTTTGGACACGTCTTAGCGGGACAAGCACATGATTGTTGTATTCTGTTTAGGCACTTATTCATTATTCGCTCATGTCACACAGGAGCTATAGCTGTTTTGAGTTTCCAACTTGTAATTAGGGTTCATGTCAACATCCAAGTCATACTTTCGACTGGGAGAGTTGGACTTTTCTAAAAGATATATCCAACTTGTCATTTTAGGACATGCCTTTATCACAGCAGACATTCTGACTAATAGCAGGAGAAGCACAGGTGTGACATTGGTATAGAGTATTAGAAATGTTGCATAATTATACACAGCTCAAAAAAATTAAAGGAATACCTTTTAAGCGGAGTACAGCATCAAGTCAGTTAAACTTCTGGGATGTTGATCTGGTCAGTTAAGTAGCAGAGGAGGTTGTTAATCAGTTTCAGCTGCTTTGGTGTTAATGAAATTAACAACAGGTGCACCAATGAGACGACCCCCAAAACAGGAATGGTTTTACAGGTGGAGGCCACTGACATT
>JAVQJF010049421.1:0-20439 GCA_036023855.1 Gadopsis marmoratus
CAGACTTCTGGAAGGGCCAGAAATGAGGAGAACACAAGTCCTCTCAAGTGGAAAGACTTTGACAGGGAAAATGCTCTCTTTAAAAAAAAACATGGCTCTGTTTTACACAATTCAACAGCATGTCTGTTTGCATTTTACTCCAGTTACACAGTAATTACATTTCTCATCTGGAGCAAGGGGGTGTGGGGGGACCATGGTAGGGTTCTTCGGCTATCTGTGAACGCAGCCTCGCCGTGCCATTATGTATTCCCAGGAGTATACTTCCATCCTCACACACAACACGTTGGACACGCCATTTCTGATTATCATATTCATAACTCTGTTTGCATGTTTGAGCTGCCTCCCCCAGCCCCCAGCGTGGCGTGCTTTTATGGGTGCCATTCATATGCACGGGTGGAGAGCAGGCCTGACTCTAGAAAAAGAAAAGCTGGCATGATGCAACGCCCTCCCACATTGTCGAAGCCGTTTTTTAAAGTTCATAACCTCAGCTGCGGAGTGAGACGAAGGCCACAAAAAGATCCCAGCTTGTGCAAGGAATGCTCGTACGCTGCCAAGGATGAGGCTCATTAACTCACCGCTCATCATGTCAAAACTGAGTCAGACTTATCTGATCTCCACATGCAGACTGAAACGTAGACAAGCACAGATTGTGTTTTCCCTGCGCCTTCAACACACAGCCGCGATAGTCAGAGTGGCTGAAGAATTCCTTTAAGTTGAAGTGTCTGTGGCCCCCCCCCCCCAGTCTCCTCATGGTGCCCACTTTAGGATGAATGTGTCCTCTGTGCACAGAAAGCAGGGGAGACGGAGGCTGCTATGGGTTTGTGTTTATAAGATTCATGAATAGATCCAAGTCAGGTACTGTCGGGACAGCCTCGCGCTTGAGCCCTCTTTAGAAATGTCCTATTTGTAAGCAGGCTTGCTGAATGTGTTAAAGCACTGCAAAGGCCAGAAATGGCGGCGAAGGAGACGACGTTTATAGTGGCTTTATTCCCACGTGAAGCTGTCCGCAAAATGTCTCTGGGGCGTTGGATAATCTGCAGGATCTGGGTGCACATCTTTGTTTTTATTTTTAGTTTACAGTAATCGCTCTGTGTGGCTGTTCCACTCTTTGCTGTTCTGTATCTTGATCTGGTTTCTGTTTGCAGCTGACCAGCGGGCTCTTATGGAGCCACTTAAGGAGTTAATGTGTCCATAATGTTAATGCAGCGTCTCGCCTCCTGTCCGCCTACCTATTGCTTCCACCCATCCTCCTCGTCTTGTGCTGTGTTTTTCATTCCCCTGTCTCCCTCTGCTTCATCAAGGCAATCTCATTCCTGAAGTATTCATGTGAAAATATTACTGGGCTTATTGCCGAGGAGCTGAGATGGATGTGAAATGTTCAAGTAACAACCCACACACACTTGCCTCTTCTCAGGCTCTCCTCTTTGATCCCCCTCTCTCGTGCTGCAGCTGGAGAAGATCTGCATTTCAGGTCTCCTGGCGCATTAATTATTTGGATGCCTGTGCAAAAAATAATATTCACCTCCATGATGATTTAGAGGTGTGCAATCACATTTCTTGAAAGTCCCAGCTTCTTCTGTCCGGCTTCCATTACCTGCTGTAAAACGAGATTAAACGTCAGGAGTGGCAAACCACAGTGTATGTTATTGGGTTTGTGTATTGGCTATTTAGTTTGGATGGTGTTTTGCCCAGAAGTATAAGGGATACAGGAAGTCAGTATTGTGCAGATGGTAGGTCCATAAAGATAATCTGAGGCGTACTGTCAGCTCGGGGTCTGCAGAGTGGCGCTGAGCGGGTGCCACGTGGGCTTTCTTTCGGGATGTTTTGTTCCCCATCTGCCGCAGCTTTTTTTTTTTTTTAAATCCATACACTTGGCTCATATTAAACTCACTGTGCCCGTAGGCTGTTTTAGCTGCACACTGGTCCTGGTTCTCAGAACACTCAGATTCAGAGGGGATGAAAGGATGACGCCTAAATCAACGCAAGGATATACTGTGTGCGGAGTGGAATTTGTCTCTGGTACCTGCAGCAGTCTACAATCCTGTGGTGGACAACAAAATGAAATTGTACTGTTGGAATTTACACATTTGAGTGGAGGATAGTTCCAAGCTCAGCATGAGTGGTATCTGTTGTGCACAGCTGATTATGCAGAAAACCGCGGTTACTGCATTCATACTGCATATAGTTTTGTCATATTTCATGCAAGACCATTTTGAGAAAGATTGATTTTTTTTTTTATATATATTTTTGATCTGAACCCTCTTCTGTTTTTTTTCTGGTCTTGTTTGTTTCACTACATTGCTACAGGGGTTGGATATTATATGAACATCTGTGCAATCCATTCCAGCATGAAATGCATTCCACTACAATACAGCTGCAACATGCTATATCTCGCGTCATGTTTAGAACTCACTCTCCTACAGACCTTAACTGAGTACACAAGGCCAAAGTGTTGGTCATCATCATGATTTGCCAGGGATAGCCAAAGCTAGCCTAGCGTGACAACATAACAAAGCGCCGAGCAGAAAAAAAGCCAGATGAATAGAGTTGAATAATAAGATCTGGTTCTCAGTGTGTGTTTGTGCACATCAGAGAGTTTAACTGGTAGCACAAGTTGTGAGACTGCGGGAGGATTTCTCAAGGTCTTCCATGGCTCTTGTTTCTGGTCATTTATCAGGCAGTGTTTATTCAGGATTGGCTGAAGCCTTTTGAACTTGAGAGTCCTCTTTTTCACCCGGTGGGTATGTGCAGTTTGCACTCACTCCATTATAGAGGGCTCTGCTCTTTATAAGCCTGCCATTTGCTGATGGAATGATTTTTGGAGGAGTAAAGGAGCCTGGAGTGAACATGCATCTCTGGCTAAATTGAAAACATGCAATGTTGTCATAAATAGAGCAGCTCCATGTTACCGTGATGCCTTCACCCACACCTCATCTTTTTTTAATGTCAAAAACGGTTGTTTAGGAGCAGAGAGAGAAAAAACAGGACACCAGGCTGCATGAATTGGGATTTGAAAAGACTCTTGCTCTAATTGTCCTCAGTGCGCTTATTTTTCTTATGACTCAAATAAATTGGTGAAGCAACAGGGGAACAAATGCTTCATGTTAGCTTAATTTTAGCTTTAGTTTCTTACCCGCGTTCCTTCAATGTGTTTATTGGAATCATTTTGTTATGGGTCAGTGGTTGCCAATAACACTCTCACCAGCCTGAGGGAGAGGTTAATGAAAGAAAGATGGATATGATAGCTTATGAAATGCTGCACTGTTGGCAAATTTTTCCCAAGCTCTGACATTAAAATATTAGGTGTGTGTGTGTGTGTGTGTGTGGGAAGCGTATCTACTGATTTGTACAGGAAGACCGAACCTTTGTGATGTTCTTTGGTCGGACTGTAAAATAACCACAGTTCATAATGACCACTGCTCTCTGTGGCCCCTGTTGGCTCCTTGTCATCAATAAAGCCAAATAAACAAAGGACTGTGAGGACGATGCTGCTACTCACTTTAAATGATAATTATTGCACCTAATGGCTCATGTGCTCAGGCCGCTCTGTGTGTGTGTGTGTGCGTGATAGTGCACGTGCGTTGGCTCACGTGTTTGTGGTTTTTGCTGGCTCTGCTGTTGGATCCTGCGGTTGTGATTGGAGTCGGGCCTTGTAGATCGCTGCCTCTTTTTCCTTCTTTCCTGTCGTAGCTGGTCTGTTGCCCCTCATGGTTGCCAGTCTTGTCTGGGGGGGTTTTGCTTGTTTATTGAGTTGGTGCCTGCCTGCACAGCTCTGTCTCCTGTCTGGGTTGGAGGAGTGGTTAGCCTGAACCCCGACCAACCACTGCTGCTGGCTTTGTTGTGTTGCGCTCAGCAAAGGGTTTTTCTTTTTTGCTTTACGATGTTTCCAATTACTCGCTGCCGTGCTTCAGTGGAACAGTATGCTAGAGGAGTTTTGTAAGTCCCGGAATTCACTTCTGAGTATTGAAGAACACAAATGACCCCAACTTAAACATTTATTTTTTTTAAAACAATGTCTTAAGACCGCTAATAATTCAAACAGCGTACAATGGTGAGTAGAGCTGCAACCATTAGTCGGTTAATCGACAGAGGATTAAACTATTTTGCTAATAGGTAACGTTTAAGTTGTTTTTTAAGCAAAAATGCTTAACATTTACTAGTTCCAGCATCTCACTTGAGAGGATGTGATGCTTTCCTTTTGTTATACATCACAGTACACTGAATATCTTTGGGGTTTGGACCGTGGGTCAGACAAGACATCTGAAGATGTATCCTTGTGAAATGGGAAACTAAATAATAATCTAAATAATCTGCTGGAAATGTTAGAATTAAGTACCTGGCAAAATCAGTGGTCATTCATCTTCATCACATGGATACAAACATCCTGTAACTTCAGCATTACCATAAAACACGATGACGTGATACAGATTTTGAAACCTGAAATGCGTTAAATCCACCTAAATTGCAGTGATCCTTCAGTAATCTGACATAAGATGCCATTGCTGACATTTGCTGACAGTCTTTAACCTCAACCCTGTCTAATCTGCTGTTACTGTATCACTTATCTGCTATTAGTGATAACCTATGGTTTCATGTGATGAATACAGATGTTTGTATTGGTTTGACACTGCAGATCTCTCCCACGCCGACAGTTGTAAATCCTTACAACAGTTTTCCCCCCGCAGGGCAGGTGTGAGGCCCTGGTGAGGGGAAGCTCGTCTTCACAGTGAAACAAAAACCCCTGTTTTGTTCCCACGTCGGTGCCGGAGCATGTGCTGCGCTGCCGCTGCATTCAAATGCATCTGATCGAAACGTGCAGGAATGCCTAATTTGGCTTCAGCCTGTTTTGGAGGGGAGGAGGGAAGAAAGGCGGCATCTAGCATGCCATTGCATAATCCCAGCAGCCATTAACTCTTTGTGTCCCGCGGCTGAATGAACTCATCAACGGGCCACAGGCAGAGTGACATCAGGCAGTTCTCAATCAGCTCTCAGCTCCTCCCCGTTTCAACAGCAGATTTAAACAGACTGAAAAGGCCAGTGGTGTTTAATGGGAAGGGCCTTCGACTGTGTTTGATCTTCTAATGAATTGGGGTCAGCTGGCTAGAACCTGCAGAGGGCCCAGTTGTTGTTTGGAGAGAATATATTTACCTCCAGTAGTTTGCGTGTCCTCGTATCTGTGCTGATTTACTTCATCATCCAGCTTTCCGGTTCTCTGTTGGGTCGGTCGGTGCTCCTCTGTATGCTGCGTATCGTCTGCCTGATGTGGGTCCCAGCAGAGCTCAAAACGCCACACGAGGGCCAGATCTGACTGCATGGCAGCCTGTACAATGTTAACCTCCTGGTACCTGACTGAACCAGCACAGCTGGTACTTACTCTATGATGGAGCCAGCATAACGTTGGACATAAGCTGGTGTCGTTATGAGCTCTTGGCATGGGGAGCCTGTGAAAGTCGTGGAGCTTCCTGGTTCCTTTGAATCCATGCTCATACATTGTGGATGTGAAACAACTGCCATACTACTACTGGTGTTTCTTAGGCTTTTGAGGCGCACAGCTGTGTCTTCAGTTCTTCTCACAAAGGAGAATATCCCACCACAACAATATTTCTTGGAAGGGTTTTCTTTGAAAGACATGCTTTGGAGAAATTATGGGGGGCGTCTCAGTGTTGGAGGTTTCTTTGTGTTTATCAAGTAGCCCAGAGAAAATGTGGAATTCATGTGACTGGCAAACAGGGCCGGCTGACACATCCTGCGTACTGTGAATCTTGATCAGTCGGGATCAAGCTGAAAACATCATACATCAGTTACTAAATGCTGGCTCCATCACAGTCTAGCTTCAGTCACACTCAGATCATTTCCCTTTTTCATCATCCTCCTTCCCCTGCTGTTGCCTTGCTGTAGGTGACTTCTCTACGTTAGAGAGATTTGTTTTTTTTAGACTGCGTTCAGGGCTTCATTTTCTTAAACGTACAAATCAACTCTTGGCCACTTTTCCACTCTTAGGTGGGATCACCAGCAGGAAAAATCAAACCCCTTTTCTGGCCTTGCAGTGCTGCAGATCTGTGTGGGTTGTTCCCGTGTGTATGACACCATGTACTTACTAACAGTGTGAAAATGTTTAAAAGTGGATTTATCTTTGATCTATTCACTGTTATTGCCTTTTTGCCAGATTTGCTCTCACTGGAGTTTTGTACGTCTTTCTGCTGTTTGCCCTGTAATCAGCCTTTATTGCTGAATCCTCTCATTCAGTAGATTTATTTTTTGGCTACATAATCTCCTAGTGAAACCTCCGCTGACCTGAGGTCTGTTACCCAGCCATGTTTGCCGATTATACATCTCCTCTCCTGCAGCCAGCCCAGTGCACCCAGCAGCATTAGCACATTATGGCAGGCATTGTTCTGTATTAGTAGACAGCAATTACCACAGCAGAGAGGGAAGCTCGTTTCACAGCCAACACCATTATTTTCTGTGATTTTAATTATGTTAAACAGCCTGCCCAGCTTCATCTCGTTCTGTCTCTGCTGCTGCACTCGCACTCTGTTTCACCTTCTGCTCCTTTTCACTTTGTTCGTTCCAGTTTCACAAACTATGCCAACTACTGATTCCTTTTAAACCCCCGTCCTCCTTTCCCCTGTCCTCTATCTGAACCCCCCTTTGAGTCTGCGTTAAGCCAGACTTCACTGTTTTTTCAAATTTTTTATTATCAGTTTTGACAGAGGGATGGCACAGCAGAGGCAGACTATCTGAGTTAGGTGTGCTGCATGAGGAGGTTTTGGTCAAACTGCACCTTCTTTGCTCAGTGTTTGGGAGGTGATTCTCCTAATGGGAAGGGAGCTGAAAGAGCCCACAGTTGTGGTAAATTCTGTCTGACAGCTGCCTAGGAGAAGTTGTTTTTATATCCAAACAAATTGTCTTTCTCTCTCAAGTCTGTACCTACACAAAGGAGTCTGGTTCTTCACTCTGTATCTGGGCTCTGGCTTGTGTCCTGCACCCATTTCTGCCCAAAATGCCTTACAGCTAGGTGTCATGTCAGGAGAAAATCTGTCTGTCGGCGTGCTAGGTGAGTTGTTTTCAGCAGTGCAACAAGAGGTCACACGGGTTAGTTCAGTAACATCTGCTACGGGAAGCGGCTTCCTGTTTGTCTTGGATTACTCGCGCCATCCTTCCACATGACTGTAGCTTTTATTGGGCAGACTAATATGATGTATGGGGCTGCTTTTGGTGTAATTAAAACTGATTCCATTGTGTGTGTACTAGGGTAGGGAAATAAAATGTTATAAATAAACATATACCAGCCACTGACGGATAAATGCTTAAATTCTCCAGCCACTCAATAGTCAGTCACTATTTTGTGTTTGAAATCTACCAGCCACTTTAATATTTTACCAGCATTAGCTAGTGGCTGGTGCTAATTTCCCACCCTGGTGTGTAGTAATATTCTTGGTCAAAACAAGTCTGGCTGTTTTTTAAGGCATTAAAAACTTCTATTCTGAGCTTCCATGGAGAATTTTAGTGCTGCACAGTCTAAAATCTGTTTTAAAAAGGATTTTCCACTCTGCCAAGAATAAAAGTCTTGAGGGGCAAACTTGATCGTTTGTATTTATAGGGATTTTTTTTTTTGTTTTACATGAAAATTTCCCAGTATAAAGATAGGGAATATCTGCACAGGCTGGAAAACAGGGACAGGCAAACACTACATGCAGATGAATGTTATCTATAAAGAAATCACTGGTAAGCAACTTTGTGCGATAACGCATAAATGCATTTTTCCATATGTACATACAGTATATCCATATTTCGTATGTCTCGCATGTTGGATTGCAAGCTTAATGGGTGGACATGTTTTAAGAGATCTTTGTACCAGTTTCTACAAGAGCACTTTTTCTGACATCAGAAGAAATAAGTACATTCTTTAAATATATTAGGCACAATAGGGCTGCAGCTATTGATTATTTTCATTATCAATTCATCTGGTAAGTATTTTCTCCATTAATTATTTTGTCTTGAAAATGTCAGAAAGTAGCAGAAGTAGAAGCCCTGTTATAATTTCCCGTATACCAAGGGGATTCATCAGATCTCTTGTTTTGTCCAACCAACAGTCCAAACATATCTACTTTACTATCAAATATGACAAAGGAAAGCATCACATTCTCACATATAAGAAGCTGGAACCAGATCATATTTAGCATTTTTATTTCTAAAAATGGACTAAAATTATAATTATCAAAATAATTGCTGATTAATGTAATATTCTGATGATGGACTCATTGATTAAAACTAATTTTTGCATCTCTAAAGCCTTAACATTGCAGCATGTAGGGCTCTGCTAGCTCCCAACAAGCACAGTGACAAATTCATTCACAACACTGAGTATTGTGGCCAGTGTAAATTATTCCTGGCAGGTATTAGTGTACTTTATCAGTCCTCTGTGGGTGAACTGAAAAGTTAATTCCAGTCATTGTTATCAGTATCGGCTATTAACCAGCCTCAGTCAACAATGCCAGTATTTACCCCCCAAACCCCCACACTGGTCGATCCCCACAGAGCACAAACACACCAAATGATACAAGAATAATACACACCACTACAATAGGCTGCTTTGTGCAGGTGCAGCCAGCTAACACAGCCTTGTTGATCGGGGAGCACAGGGCAGCGTTTCCTGTCCTTATCTGCTGAGGTGAGGACAGATAGAAATGCCCGTGTTGTGTCTGACAATCGACAGTGGTCCCCGGCTTCCACTCCTGTGCCAGATAGCAGAGGAAGTAATTGTTTTGTTGTGGTTGTTTCCTCCTGGTGTTACGTCAGAGAGGATGAGAATATCCACAGCATCCTCCCTGTTCCACACGGCTGCTTTCATCGCAGCTTTGTGTCCTCATTCAGGTTAGGACCCAGACAGAGGGACACGATCCTGACTTTCCTCACTGTGAACTGTGTGGCCGGGGGTCCCAGCTTGTGTGCGTGTGTGTGGTCAGGATGGAGGGCAAAGGCTGTGGCCTCCCTGAGGGGTCTGGACAAATGCCGTGGCAGGAGAAGGCACGCGGCTGTTTGGCTGTTGACTTCCTGTGGTGCAGATGGGGGCCCACAGGCTGCTAAACACACACGGCTTTCACTGCCTCTGGAATTTAAAAAATATGTAAACGCAGACTGGCGCCACGCACGAAAGGCTTTTTTCTGCATGTGTTGGTGTGGTACACACATGTGGCTTGTGCACCTGTGGGTACATGTCTATATTTTTTAGCGAGTTCTTTATTTGTCATCACTGATGGAAGCCAGACACCAAAGTAAACACGATGCTTTGTGTTGAGGAAGGTCACTGTAGCTTTCCGTGCAACTATAGACCTATGTATTGTCAATTTCTCAAGTTGGACACACACGTTACCCATGCCTGTGATGCTGAAATTGTACAAAGAAATACAATGCACACTTATTAAAATAATCTTTTTGCAGCTGTCTTTCAGTAAAATACTCTCAGCCGTTATTCAGAAATGGAGCTGTGTTTTCCTGCCAGTTGCGTTGTTGCACCATGACTTCACTGCGGCTCTTTCATCTCCCCGTGGATGGTTTCCAGGCAGACGTCTTACTCTGCCTTTGTTTGTTCACTCCCGTCCTGTCATTTTGGAGGAAGCAAAGAAAAGGTTGTAGTGAAAGCTACACCCCTGCCTTCCCTACAACCTCACAGGTCCATCTTAAAATGAGGTCAGATGACACACGAGCCCCGGGTGCACCTCTCTGGCTCTGGCAGCTTCCTCCACTCTCCTTTTTTCTATTTCCCCCTTGCACACTTTCAACACTCGCGTTGACGGTTGTGCGCTTTGAAGGGTGAAAATCACTCTCTGACTCTAGAAGAGCAAACGCCCTCACACTGATGTAAAAAGGGTAGAGCAAGGCTCCTGTCTGCTTTCAAAAAATGTCATGTTTGTATGTGTGTCAAACTGGAAAGAAATGGTCAAATGGTAGCTGTAGTGTGTTCCTTTTTGAATGTTGAGCTCGTAAAAATTCACAGCCATAGCTCATTAACAGTGGCTTAACACTACACCTTAAGGGGAAACTGCTTATCTAATTTGAAACGCTGGTATGGTTTTAATGTGATTCCCTTAAATCTTAAAGAGCGAGAAAATGACTGTATCCTGATGAAAACCACAGTTACATCAGGGCCACTTATTAGAAAAGCAAGTCTTCAGATTTTCAGTCAGTCGGGGCTGAACATGACGACACCTCGCAGAAAAGAGGCTAGTCATGAATTAAACAAGCACTACTATTCATAGACACCCGCACACACGTTCTTCATCTCTTACAAGAGAGTTTGATGTTCTGCAGCTTTTCCTTCCATCCCTCCCTCTTTGTTTGATCTTTTTTTTTCTTCTTCTTCTTCTCTTCCTAAAACTCTGTGGTTGTTCAAAATGCATTAAACATGCGCGAGTTCCACAGTGCAGGGAAATGGTCAGAGATGTTCACAGAACGCGCCGTGGCCCGAGCCTCCCGGAGCTGTTGGCCCCCTGCACCCCATTTCCCTCCGTAAACACTCGCATTCACAAACTCACACCCACATTATTTATTTATTTTGTATTTTTTTTTATAGAAATGTGTTACTTTGAGGTTGCCGTTTGGGATTCTCTTACATTTGTGCGTTTCCAAGTCATTACTCTGTACCTTATTTCTGGTAAATGGTTTGTTTACTTTGGACATTTGACTCCGTTACGTAAATGTTAATGGAAGGAAGGAAAAGTAACTAGTGCACTTGGGCTTTGATTTAACTCTCACTGAGACCACATTTGGCTTACTATGAACAACTGTAAAATACCCAAGTCAGCATCATTAAAGAGTAACATTCATGTCTTAATTATGTCCCTTTTTGATGTGAGTTGTAAAATATTTGGGAGCAGATAAAGATACAAATATTAACTTAAAGGCAAGAGTGTTGTGGTTTTGTTTTGGGGGGGCAGGGTTTATGGGTTTATATTTAAGACATTTTTTTATATTCTCGAAAGTAACTAGAAAACCTAACAGTTACGAATTAGCATCTACAAGTTGGACATGAGCTGCCCCCACCTTTTTCATGTCGCAGCTGGAGGTTTGGCTGCAGACTGCCTATCAAAGTTACTTTTATGGCAGTGTGCCGTTGGTGGGTTAGTCCTTAAGCCGGACAGTGGTCTACCGTGCTTCAAAAAAAATGTCCTAATGAAGACTTTCAGGTGGGAGTATCGGTAATTGGGCAGCTGCAGGACATCAGGCCAAGAGAATGAGAGAGGGAATGAGGTTAAAGGTTCAGAGAGAATCTGAGGCGTCCCCCAAAATCTGCTCAGGTTTCAATGCATATGGACTCTAACAAGCATTAACCTGAGTCAAAGAGAGTAAGAGGCACATGTTTTAAGCCACTACAGATCTCACATGTCCATCTGAATAGCAGAACCATTTCAGCTTTGAAAGGTGTGATGCATGATTGAAGGTCAGAGGCACACCATGGATCCGTTTGCTCCAGATACACTTTATTTATTTTTTTCTTTTCACAGAGGGTTTCCTTAAAGCTTACATTTTTGACAATCGGAATTTGAATAGGCATTCTACAGATTATCTACAGAGGAAATATGATCAGAAAAATATGCACCAACTCATTCCAGCTGTGAACTGATGAACGGAGGGTGGTTGTACTCGCTGTGCTCAAGGACAGCACTGTTCAGTCGGCACAGGACACAGCAGCGAAACACACTAAAACTGTGGTGGAACGTGTAAGTGACTGAGTTTGCTGAGGGAGAAACGGACAAAGACCTCGCCCAATCACTCTGTTGTCCAGTGAGGTGATTGTCCTCTTGATCCTCCTGAACGCCTAACAAACTTGATCCTGATCACAGTCGGTCAGGCGTTGTGAGAGAGCCAGGGCATGTCCTACCGTGCTCCCGGGCTGATTTATTAAATACCACTTTAAACAATGATGCATCAGTCTTTGATGCTGCATCTGATCCCAGCAAACTCAGCCTGGTGGGTGGAGGTGGTTGACTTTTTTTTATTTATTTTTTTACTGGCTTTTTACAGAAGTACATTAAACAAACTGTGAGAATGCGAAGCTTCATATTCCCTCCCTCTGACAGTTACCCTGAAATCATCCTAAACTTAAGTGCTTTGTGGTTACAGGATCATAAATGATAGTACTAATTTGGCTTTTTAAAAGGGATTTCATGAGTTTAAAAAAAAAGGATGCCACTAAATATTCTAGCAGCTCAACTGAAGACAATACCAATGTTCATGTAACTTCCTGCAGTTTTTACTAAGCCTTCCTAAAACCTACATACAACACTCGTATAGAAATTGCTTGCAGGATCCTGCTAATACTAGTTTTGCTTCCCAGGGTATTAGGCCACGGCTCGGGTTTCAGAGTGCATTTGAGCTCCTCGTGTGTATGAAGATCATGGATTTGAGATCTGAGATTAACCCTGTTTTTCAGATTTCTCAGTTATATTACTAGTAACTGTAACATATTGTTTATAGTTTGCTTACAGTTAAAGTTAGTAGTGACATGTTGCCATTTGTACAGTTTTTATGAGCCGAGTATGATTGACTCCCCTCATCGTGAGTCACTCTTCAACATGATTTCTTCTGTATATATGCCTGCAAGGAAAACACTGTACAGGATCTTGTGGCGTGTCTGATGTCCCTTTTTAAGGTCTGTTTTTATGAATGAGGGTGGCTATTTGCTGAGGTCTCCTTGAGATGTGTGGTGAGATGATTCCTCAAGAAGTTGTGCAGCGGAGAACAAGTGGTTCTTGTTAAATGAGAGCCGGAGAGAAAATAACTATAATTGAATGTGAAACCATATGTTTCTTATTTGGTGAAAATGCTTTTTTGTTTTAGATCTTGTTAAATGTAGTGTTGCCAGACTACTCAGTACATGCCATAAACAATGGCCCATTTTCGGCATTTTTTTCATGGACTATTACTGCATGACCAGTTCCCTAAGAAGCTTCAAGCTATTTAATGTGAGGCTTTCATTGATTTTTCCACTTTGTAACTGAAACGACTCGGCTCTGTTTGTGTCTTTGATTCGGTTCAGTGAAAGTGTATGTACATAGACGTGCTGTAGAAATGATGAATGAGTGAATCCTGGGGTAATATTCTGCACTAATAATTTTCATGTGATTTTAGCCCTGCGGCACACGGTCTTATCAGACCTCACTCGTCTGATTATCCTGCGTTGAGAGACAACCAGGCTGTTAACCACTTCTCAGCCCTCTCTTTCAACGGTACATTGCTACGAATGCCATTTCCTTTTAACTTGCTTAACACACGTAGCCACGAGCAGGTGGCTGCGTGAATCTGAAATATAGGTTGACTCAAGGTAGTGGAAGAGACGGAGCTCAAGTGTGCTGTTTCTTTTGGCCGCATTCCAGCAGAACTATGCTAATCCAAATGAAATAACGGCTCGCTCTGCTAAATAAACAAAAAACGACTTTTACCTTTTTTCTGCCAGCCTGCAGAATTTTACTTTTTTTTTTCTTCCTTCTTTACGTTTCATGTTTGCTTTAGCTTGTGAGTTGTTGGTTGAGTGAAGCAGTTTGATTTTTCAAGAGGTTTGCACTTTAGATTGTGCGAGGAAGAGGTTGGTAGTTGTAAAAGAACACATTTGCTGCTGCAGAGTGTTAAATTACAGAGCTCTGATATTCGTCTTAATTTAAGCTATAAGTGGCAGATTTGTCAGGAAGGTATTTGCATGGATTCATTGCAGTGCAGGGAAGCTGGGCGTGCCTTCAGATTTTCAAGAGTGAAGTTCAGTTGCTGGGATCAGTGGCTCTTTGTTACTGCATGTTAGAAAACGGCTGTTCTGACCCTCGGTTTTAAGCCGCAGTCTCTGTAGCCATAAGCCTGACCCCGGGTGTCAAACGAGTTGGAGCTTTATGATCAAAGGTCAGGATGCGTGTTTTAACCTCAGGTCCTGAAACACTGGGACTTCTGTATAACATGACCTCTCACCTTGTAAACAAGGCAAATCTGCTCCTTACAGGGTCATTATCTGATGATCTCTGCCATGTAATTTCACACCGGAAACTCCACCTTCACCATCTGTAGCCATAGTGTCTATTTAACAAGGTTTTAAATCATGACAAATTGTCACTTTTCTCTAAACAGCCTCAGCTGCTCTACGTTGTCTGTTTACTCAGACAAAAGCTGGACTGTTGCAGTGTTGATAACTCTCAGGATGTAAATGTGTGTGTTCTTTGTCCTACGAGGCAAAAGTCTCCACAGAAAATACAGTTTATCCAAACTTTAGTAAACCAACACTCTGCTGACGCAGTTGCTTCTCGACCCCACTCTTTCTGTTTGTGTGAAACTCAAACAAAGCCTCTGTCACCTTGCATACCTTCACATAGTTTAATAGATTTCTTTTTTTTTTGGTCCACAGTCGACAAAATGCATGATTCTCAGGGCAAAGCGGACAGAGCAGAGGTAATTTAGGTGGCATCTACTCGTTGTGCCATCGTCCACAGAAACCGTAAAGCTGCCAACAAGCTCGATCCCTGACGTTAGTCCTTGTAGCCTCTCTCCCTATCGAAAGGCGTCTTCACCGGGAAGCTTTTCAGCACAGAGGTGTGAGACCGGCAGCAGGCAGAAAAACAGGTTCTCTGTGATAAATAGCAGGCCCGGTTTGGAAAGTGTCTCCTTTCTGACAGAGGACCGGGCTTTGTCATGAAATGTGAGCTGCCTCTCTGCAGCCACTGCCTGCTTCTCTGGGGCTCTGACTATCAACAGGGCAGAAAGGGAAGGGTGGAGGAAAGAGAGAAAGCTTTATGTTACAGGGGGATGCCTCTGGGTGACATGGAGGGATAAAAAGATTTGAGTAGCTGTTGCTGTCTGTTAAAGAGGATTACCATTTAATTAGAGCTATGGTCAAGGATAGGCCAATCAGTGTATTTCAACATGAGAGCTGTCTACCCGTGTACAGGATTCAAACATTGGATAATATTAAGAGGGACTGAATCACACCCCCCACCCCAAATATATATGTGTAGGTCATATTATAAGACTACCTGTTTGATCTCTTACATTTATTTAATTTTCAGAAAACCACCTAATATAGTGGGTTTCTTTGTGTTTAAGTTTATGTATTTAAAACAGTTTAATTGGTCACTGTTACAGATAAAACAGCTGTTGAGCTCGAAATGAGCAGTTTTCATTTGAATTTATGACTCATTTTGTTTCCTTTGTTGTCTGTAAAACACTACAGCCATTCTGTGTTTTAAAAAGCCCCCTTTTTAGAAAATAACTCCCCTAATCGAAAGACATGGCACAGATTAAAGAGCAAGAAAGACTTCCCTTCCCTTTCTTTCAACAAGTCACTGTAGGTTATGAGAAACTGGAAATTCCAGGTCCATAAGAGCCTCATATTTCAGTCCGGAAATATACTCGGGCTCCAAACATTAGGTCTTTAAAGGGTGCTATTTAAAGATCTAATGTTGGGAGCCCACGTAGTCCATTAGTACTTGCAGGCGAGATATGTTGAAGCTATCATTTATAACGAGATCCCTCTGCTGTGGTTCTCTCTGTATTCTGGTTTAAATGAATTGTGCCGCCAGGGAAACATTGACCTTGCATGTTCTGGGATCTGGATTTAGCCCGGGCCTCTTTTGGCTCATTTCTTCCTGCACCTTTTCCTGGTGTCCTCAGGTGTGGCAGGCATTTTATCTTTCGCTCTGTGTTTGTGTACATGCAGGAACTTTGGTACTCAGCGTCACTTTTCACAGGTCAGAGATCTCACCTTAGTGCATCCCTCTGGCACACTGGTACAATCCCTGCTGTGCCCACAGCTGCACTCTGTACTAAAACACCTCCTTCCAAATTGACAGACAGACTGGGGAGTGAAATGGAGCACTCCAGATCTTGTTTCCTTGGAAGACAGCCTGCAGGAGTAGAGTGTAATGTCAGGTGATGGATGCAGTCCATCTAATCTGCTCCCCATGTGTCACTGATGGATGTGGATGACTGGGGTGGAGATTGTGTTTGTTCATTAGCGTCGCTCTCTATGTTTGTCCTGGCACCTTTGCTTTTAGTGACTACTGCATGCACATACACACAGGCATAGAATAGCTCTTGTTTGGTTTCAGTGTGACCCTGCATGCACTAAATGCATGAAGGATAAGGGATGTCAACCCATTCTTTGGAAACGCATGTCAGCTTGGCAAGGGCGAGAGTGACTCACAGGATTTAATGAGTTTCTTTTTAATGCCTTTTCCGAAAAACCATGACTGGGTTTGTTTTTTTGTCATAGTTAAGAGCTCTCTAAATGTTTGCCCCCTGCATTTCAGCTAAACACAGAGTGAAACACTTAACCTGTGGCCAGTACAGCTGGGAGATCTGGGGGAGCTGTGGGAGATTCAGACAATGTGTGTCAGGCATTCCTGCCGGTGGGAGTGTGGTTTCCTGGGCTTGTTAATATTAGCCATGAGGTCAGAAGAATACACAGTCTGAGATCTCAGCCGTAGAAGCCTTTGATCAGCCAATGAGACCAACAGGGAGTCAGCAAGAGTCCTCGAGCTCTGCAGGGAACCTTGACTCACCTGGGCAGCAACAGGAGGGCGTCTTGCAGGACTAAACACAAATGTGGCAGCAGGGGATCATCACTGCAGGATGAGCGCATTATGAAATGTCATATATATTAAAATATGACAGACTGTTATTGGGTTGAGCTATGCATGCAAATGCGTTTTTCTGGTCTTTCTTCCTGTTAGGAAGAATGGGAACATTACTAATTAAATTAGTTAGAAAACCATGAATGAACATGTTTAGGTTCTGCTCAAGCAAAACTGCAATCTAAAGATATCGTCTCAGGTTCTGGGAGCTTATGATGGGGATTGATTTTATTTTATTTTATTTATTTATTTTTACCTTTCATATTACTTGTAAATCCATAATGAATAATTAGTTTCATACCAAATGTTATGGCAACCACTCCACTAGTTGATGAGACATTTCACTCAACACCACAAATGTTAACCCCATGGTGGCCCTTGAGGAGAAGTCAGCGATTCATCCAATCTGTAGACTGAGCCACCAACATTGCCATCCTTAGAGCCCCAACCTTATGGTGCATAAAAACAGTACCATTTAAGAGAGGATGATACTAATAATAATTGCTGGCCAGACATTAGCTTCTACTAATTCACATAGCAACACGATCTGCTGGGCAGATCATCCTCATCCGGATCACCTCATATCAAGAGGTGTCGTTGGCTAATCGTTAGTGATCAGTACTGGTAATGAAGTCATGTCATCTGATTATGTAATCTCAACTACTGGCGTAATGTATTCAAACGATTTTATGTCTGTAGTTGGGAACATGGCAGCGGTTGCTGGAGTGCAGCTGTTTAATTGAACCATTTCATTAGCACTTGCCAATCCCTTTTCTCCGTGGCATTTTGTCCATGCCATGTGTGTTGCCCATCCCACTCGGCGCGAGCTGTTACCCATACTAATGCAGAGCAGGGTTTAAGCGGAGAAACTGCAAAGAGCTCATTCAAGGACTTTAAAGGGGGGCTGGGTTTTGCAGGGCTGTCACTCTCTCATTGAGGAGCAAAGAAGCGCGCCTCAACACATCTTACTCCAATACAAAGAGAGGCTGTGATGTACATACAAATGAGCTCATAATAGGTGGTTTTGTCACTCAATTCTTTCTTAGTTTAATCTGACAAACAGCCCTCTGTGTACCCGTGTATGTGTGTCATTTCCTGCGTTCAAGTGTGGGTATGTGCACGTCTCACACATCCACGCTTGCACCTTTTTTTTATTTTTTATTAAAAAGCTCTTGCTAAAACCGTCTGCTCCAGATCTCATCTTTCCAGATCCCACATCCATACTAGTGTAAGTAAGCAGAAACTCTTCTTCCTCAACCCCCTCACTTCCCACCCCATCCCCCCCTCAGCCTAAATCTTGAGAAAAGCAAAAAAAATTTCATTCTCGGTGTGTATGGCCTGCAGGAGATGGTGTGTAAAGCAGGAAGTAATTAGAGCTAATTAGTCTTCTTTAATCATCAAAAAGAAAACTCCACGGCTGCTGCCTCACCACTGTAGTTGGTTAACCAGCGATCTCACAATATAGTTATTGTTCATAGTAGTTCGTCGTTTACATTGAGACCGAGAGGCACAGGCACGATACCCTTGGTTTACAGTCATCTGAAAGTGTCGGAAATCGGACGCAAATTCCACATCTTTGTTATAGTTCTCCCTTTAAACCTTCCTTTAGAGCATTTTTTCTTTCCTATGTTTTTTTTGTTGTTGTTTAGTGTTAGACCTTTTACAGTAAGGCAATTATTACACTATGATAGGAATCATTGCACACTCATTGCAACTCATTCTTGATAAGATGAATGACATCCATGGAGTTGGCAATTAATTTCTCCAGTGTGTGTGCCCTGCTCAGCACTACGGTCTGTACTCACAGCTAAAGGCCATGATATTATCCAAAAATATTGAAGAGTCTCTGACATGGGAAAATGAAACAATTGTTCTTACAGAAAGTATAACACACATATAGCTAGCTTGGTGCATATAAACAGCTGGAGCCAATCCCAGCTGACATTGGACGAGAGACGGGGGGGTGGGGACACCCTGGACTGGTCTCCAGTCAATCACATTCGCACACACACTCACACACCGATGGGGACACAGTTGCCATGCTGGCCTCCACCAACCCTGGGGTTAATGGACGACCGCACTACCCTCTCAGCCACAGCTGGTGACATATTTCAATATCAGCTGTCTTTGTTAAAAATATTAGCCCCCTTCCTTCCTGTTGTATCTAGGTAATGACAGCACCCGGGAACCAATTTATCATGTCCTACATGTTCTATAGATGATTAGCAGATGACAGGTGGAATCTGGTCTTCGTGCCACAGCTCAGTCCCATGAGTGTCGACCTCACGGCTTGTTCACGAGTACATGGGGGAAGTGAACCCTAATTGCCAGGGGAAATGGGACGGCCTTACAGGGAGGTTTCTATTGTAGCCAAGGCAATTAACTTGGCTTCTTTCATCTGAGCATCTCCTTTGAAAAGAGACATTGTACTGAGCTGCCCAGTGAGCACAGAGATTGGTCTGAGTTGCTAGTGGCTGCATTCCGCTGCACTGCCAAGAGAAGGTGTGTGTGTGTTGGGGATTCTTGTTGGGGCACCACAGACGCGCTGTCCCAGTCGCTTGCCTGACCGTGTCACTTCCCCAATACTTGCTCTGTGAAAGAGACTTCAATTACTTCCATGCTGTCAAGACCAATAAGCTTTGTGATCACCGTGTTTCTGCAGGTAAATTACAGCTGTCTAGGCCTTCAACTATATGGTTTTGTGGTATTTTACCTCCAAGCACTTCCTCGGGGCAGTTAGCACAGAACCTGAACTTACTTTACAGCCCAGTTGCTGCAGTGTGCTTCTTGATCTTCTGCCTGGCTTCCTGGTGCTCTTTTTGAAGCCAGCAAACTGTGGGAGCAATTGAATATATGCCTTCAGGGATGTGGCTTACTGTAACAAACCCTGGACCATAATCTGCCCAGCTCTTTAAATCTTTGAAGGAGGTAGATGATGTGTGCCGAACCAGGATTGAACCGATACTAGGGGGGTTGAGACGCATCATGCCAGACACTAAAACCAGGTTGAGGGAACAATGGGAGACCCGAAGAGGAGGAGATGAGACGCTGGTCTGTGAAGTTCTGCAGCCAAGCATTTACGATAGTCCTCTGCATGTCTGCTTCCCAGTGGAGTGGAAAGGAGGCCATAAAGAGCTGAGGGAAGCCAAGCTGTGTTGGGCCAAGACATGTGGAGGAAGAGATGGGATCCAGGGAATGTGGGGGCAGACACCCCACACCCTGAACGCCACACCGTGAAAGAGAAACTGACAGCCACAAATTAATTCAACATTTCAATGAATCATCTCTTCATTTGGTCGCAGTAATCCACTGCTCCACTCTCTTTCCTTTACTCCCTCTTCTATCCTCCTCCCTCTGTACCCACGCAGCCCTCTTCACTCCTTTAAAACCAACCAAAGTATTAAAACTCCAGGATGTCTGGAAAGAGAGTTTCAGCTGTGTTGCATAGCTTTCCCTTCCTCATACTCATCTACATTTATTTAAAACATCAGAGATAACGCACATAAGTGTTTGGGAATGTGAAAAGGTGCTGATCTTTGAGGAACATATGGCACTGTATTCCTGTGTCCCACTTTCTCATTAATCAGTCTACCCTGCAGGAATTTTAAATTACTTTTGCATAGATACTGTTGGCAGAAAGCAGATTATGCTGTTAATGTTTTTGAAGTAAATGTGGAATTTTGACTTTCTTTATACACAGTTAAAGCACTATGGAATGATAGGAGTGCCACAATAAAGAATAAATATGTAAATAAAAGAATATCACAATAAATGTGGAAATATAAAGAGAAATAAATAAAAGAATAAAAAAATAAGACAATAAATG